>JARBWK010000002.1:213810407-213822907 GCA_030556195.1 Anolis apletophallus | reverse complement strand
GTCGGATGGGTCTTGAAGAGAAACGACAATGCAGAAAGAACCGCAATTTGGAAACAACATCACTCAATGAGACTTTCTGCCATGCTTTCTGCAACCGAACTTGCCAATCTCAGATTGGCCTTTTTAGTCATCAACGTGCTTGTAAAAAATGTGGGATGAGTCCTTCCTAAGAATCTTCATTCGCGAAGTAATGCCAAGAGAGATGTTGCCAATGGGCCAAAAAGAAACATGTTTTGGTTTGGTTTTGTTGACTTTTTTTGTTTTTGTTTTTTGTTTGGATGCTGAACAAAAACTCAATTTGGCAGTTCACTCATTTGAAGGAAGCGATGGACAATGGATACGGGGGGCTTCCGAACAAGCAAGCAGAAATGAATAGCAATTCTACACAATTGCACAACCCTACTAAATAAACTACTAGAATACTGTCAAGTTTCTAGAAATGTCTCTGTATGTATCCATCACCTTCCTGTCTGGCCAAAGTAAATAAAGCCTCTGGTCTTGTTTTCACCCTGTTTGTGTCCGATTTGGGATTTCAGAACCTAGGCACACCGGGAACCTGAGCCCACAGTTTGGTGAAGCTGAAACCACATAGCAATGTAAAGCAGGCCCGGATTAACTCCTTTTGGCTCCCTAGGCCACACTTTGGAAGCCCCGCTGGGCATGTGCGGCAGCGGCCTCGGGGGCGGGGCTTCCCTCCGCCTCTTCCTCCTTGCCACGATTGCCTCCCTTCAGTCAAAGAAGGTGGTTGCGGGGAGGAGGAGGAAAGGAAGCCACGCCCCCAGGACGCTGCTGGGCATGCGTGGCAGCGGCCCCGGGGACGGGGCTTTTCTCTGCCTCTTCTCCTCGCCGCGATCACCTTCCTTCAGTCAAGGAAGGCAGTCGCGGGGAGGAGGAGGAAAAGAAGCCCCGCCCGGGCGCTGCTGGCATGCATGGCAGCGGCCCCGGGACGGGGCTTTCTCTGTGGCCGCGATCACCTTCCTTCAGTCAAGGAAGGCAGTCGCGGGGAGGAGGAGGAAAAGAAGCCCCGCCCCCGGGACGCTGCTGGGCATGCACGGCAGCTGCCCTGGGGGCGGGGCTTCCCTTCTCCTCTTCCCTCCACCTCTTCCCTCTACCTCATGCCCTCCTTCCTTGGGTGCGAGGAGGATGTGGCGGGGGCAAGCCCCGCCCCCGGGGCCGCTGGCGGGCATGCGCGCGTGGCAGGAGGGCGCCTCTGCCTCCTCCACCATGTTCCTGGGTGCCGCGGGGGCGATGGCGAGGGGGGGGTGCCATTTCCTCCCTCCCCCCCCCGCAGTGCTCCCCCGCCTTCCCCAGGGAGAGAGAGAATCATCATGCCGCACGTTGCGGTTTTGTTTGAACATTTTTTTTGGTCCTTGATCTGGCGCCCTCCTAGGCCTGCGCCCAAAGGCCATGGCCTAGAATGGCCTTACGGGTAATCCGGACCTGATGTAAAGACAGACCTGCAGGCTGATGGAGTATGCAATCCCAGCTCAAGTTTCACCACATCTTCTGTGGCCATGAGGCATGCCCCAGACGTTGGCATTAAAGTGGTAAATAAAGTAACAAAGAGATGTGTTTTGTGCATTGTTTGTGTGTTTCGCCTATTTGCGAAACCCCTGTGGGTTTTGCCCTTTTGACAGGAGGCGTACTTCCAGACGAATCCCCATCGGCTGTTCTCCGAAGGAGACGTGGCCGCCCCCGACTGCTCTTTCAAGTCACTCTTCTCCATCGGCAGGAGGCTCAGGAACCAAATGAAGAAGCTCCTTCCGTCAGTGTGAAATTAGTAACCCTCCATTAGCTCCCGAAATAAGTCTGCGATTCATGAGGGTCATTGCGCCGGCATTTATCAAAATGAGCTTTTCCTCGAATTAGCATCTCTGAGCCGCCTTGACAATTGGAATTCGCTTAAATATCTAAATAAATTTAGTAGCCACTCAGAGCCCCACGTTCCTAATGCATTTTCTCCAGAACCCGCTGGCTGGTTTAAAACGCTCCCGCTCTCCCCCTCCTCCCCTCGCCCTCCCTATTCTTAACTAAATACCTATTATATTAATGTTTAAAATCCATTTAAGTTCATCAGGGGTGGCTTCGCCGAAGGACCCTGGCTTTGCCGGTGTAATTAGAGGATGCATTGCCCCCTAGCGGCGATTCACGCTTCCAAGAGACGCTGTGACTCAAATTGGATGAACTTTGCAGGAGGAGATGGAATGCAAAATAGAAAGGGAATTATTATTAATCCCAAACATATATATAAACTAGCTGTACCCGGCACGCGTTGCTGTGTCCTATTTTGGAGATGCGAGGAAGTCTGAGTATGTAAGGGTTGGAATTGTTGTTAGTTATGGTGTTATTGGGGCCATGGCTGTGTCGTTGTGTGTAAGGTCCTGGAGTTGTGGCTTTGATCATGCTTTGCTTAGGCCCCATCTCCAGCCCCTCCCATTCTCTAAACAAAGGAGATAAGCAAGCAGCTGTGGCCTGTGGCCTTGCCAGCAACGGCTGAGCTTTTGGCGCGAATGCCAGGAGCCTCTTCCCGGGCTTTTCCAGCTAAGGGGAGGGACTTAGGTTCAATTGGGAGAATGTCTATATAAGGCTGTGCCTGGGGACCCTTCCCCAGATCTGTTTTTTTCGACCTGGATTAAGGACTCAATAAACTATCTTTTCCTTCAACACCATGTGGAGTGAGTGTGGTTCGTTGGGTACCCTACCGGAGCTGACAGTTGTGGGTTGTTCTGGTGGGTGGGATGTTGAAGTGCTGTGGAGTTGTTGTTGTGTGGTGTTGCTGGCGTTCTGCATAGCTTGTGGATATACAATGTTTTTTGTCTTTCCGTCTGCTGTGTTGATGTAGAGGTTGATGCGTGTGTGGGTGGAGTACTTTGGAAGTGAGTGGAGGTACTTGAAATCCCATTATCCATGGTGTGTACTCCTCTAATCTGCAGTCGGATGGAGTGTGGGTCATGGGGTGCATTGTGTGCTAAGTATGGTCTTTATCGGTCTTGGTTCTTGGACACAGTGGTCTGTGGGGAATGATGGGTTTTGAAGTAGTACAAATCCCATTATCCATGGAGGTACTTCAAGTCCCATAATCCATGGTCCACCCTCCTCCAAACTGTAGTAGAATGTAGCGTGGGTCATAGGGGCTCTGTGTGCCAAGGTAGGTTACTGTAAATTCAGGCCATACACAATGTCCCATGAGCTGAGGCCTAGTCAGGAACAGCAAGTTAATGAAGCCTTACTGTCAATTCAGGCCATACACAGTGTCCAATGAGCTGAGGGCTAGTCGAGAGAATCAAGTTAATGAAGCCTTACTGTCAATTCAGAGCGTAAACAGCATTCCATTAAGTGAGGCCTAGTCAGGGAAATTAAGTTAATGAAGCCTTACTGTCAATTTTGGGCGTAGTCTGTGATTTGTAGGGGTGTAAATTTTCTGTGGGAAGTGAATTGGGTGTTTGTGTTTGCCTCAGCCCTTTGCCTTATCCTCCTTTGACAGTTTATTATGGGTCGGAATGTTCATGTTGGCTGGCCAGTACAGGAGTTATGCAAATCCGCCCTTATTGGCAGCCAATCATGTTGTCAGAATCTAGAGGCTGGGAGAGTCGTTGGCAGCCCCGGAGGATGCTGGGAAATGTAGGTTTTTTTACTCGTTGTTTTGGGGGCCTTTTAGGTTTTGGGGGGGAAGTTTCTGTGCTACAAACGTACCTTGTCTGAGGCCTATTTCTGTTGGCAAGTTTGGTGTCTCTGCGTTGTAAGGTTTCTCTGTTTGGGACGGTCTTTCCATGACGACTCTTCCTTTATATATATATATATAGATAGATAGATAGATAGATAGATAGATATAGATATAGATATAGATACACACACACACACACACACACAAAACGAAAGGGGGCAGGACCGGGGGAAGGTGGAGATACATCTCACTTTTGTTTCTCCAGTCTGTTGGTTTGCGCTTTCAAGATTCAACTGCTTTCTATTCTTGAATCGTGTTGGTAACCTCCACCGGCATTGCTTCCAGTTACACCCGAAAGCAGTAATTCCGCATGGGACTTAGGTCTACATCAGTAATAGACTTGCACCTCCAGGAAACAGAATTGAGCAGTTCTGCAATATTCGTATTCAGCAAGGGGCTATGGTGATGTCACCATAGGAGACTCTCAGTTAACCAGAACTCCCAAGCAACCGGCAAAAAATTGAAAAAAAATACTTTTTAACTGCCACTTCATTATGATTGCATACTGCATTGACAAATCTGTTTTTCTAATACAGTAAAACTGTGTTAAATTAAGTTTGTCTTTATTTGTCTTAACTTGCTTTTAATTGCTGAATTTCAATATTAATATCAAGTCAAAACAGAGCTTGTGGTATGGTATAGCAGTATTTTTCAACCACTGTGCCCTGGCACACTAGTGTGCAGTGCGCGATCTCCTACTGTACTGCAAGAAAACCTCTCTTCCCCCCACCTTTCCTCTCCCTCCTGCTGCTGCTGCTTGTGGGGGGGGGGGGGAGGAGAAAGGGCCGGGTGGCAGCGGCGAAGAAGGGGCCAGGGGGCCACCTCCTTCAGCCATTTCTTCCCGCACTGCATGCTGGACGGAGGAGGGAAGGGTGACGTCACTCCAGTGCGGCATCGTCAAGACCTAAAAGGAGGAGGGAGGCCCGCTGTATTCGCCAAAGCCGGGGGCCTCAGTTGATGTCGCTGCCCGGCCTCCGAAAGCCTCCACAGCAGCAATCAAGGCCCCAGCTCTGGCGAGGACGACGGACCTCTCTCCTCCTTTTAGGTCTTCAGCATCCAGCGCCGCTGCCGGGGAATGGCTGGCGGCGGCGCTGGCTACTGAAGACCTAAAAGGAGGAGGGAGGCCCGTCGTCATTGCCAAAGCCGGTGCCTCGGTTGGTGTCGTGGAGGCCTCCGGAGCCCGGGCCGCGACACCAACCAAGGCCCCGGCGGTGAAGACAGCGGGCCTCCCTCCTGGGCCCTGCCAGGGAGCCGAGTTTGGCCGGCTCGCATCTTCCGCCAAGCCTGGCGGGAGATACGAGGCAGCCAAGCTCGGCTCCCAGGCAGGGCCTGTCCCTTCCGGGGAGCCTTTCACCCGAGTCGTGGCTTCGCCAAGCCCAGCGGAGGCACAACCCGGGAGAACGGCTCCCCCAAAGGGACAGGCCCTTCAAGGGGGCCTTTCTTCCGGGTCGCGGCTTCGCCAACCCCGGCGAAGGCACAAACCGGGGCAATGGCTCCCCGTAGGGTCCCGCCCCTCCTTCCTCCCCCTCCTCCCCCTCTCGGCCTCCCTTCGGCTCCCTGCCCGCCACCGCCACCTTCCTTCCTACCTGCTTCGCCAGCCCCGAGTCCAGAGTGCTCTCTGGATGTAGGTGAACTACAACTCCAAAACTCAAGGTAAATTCCTATTAACTATATTATTACTGTGTTAGAGTGTCATTTTGTGTCAATTTGGTTGGTGGTGTGCCCCAGGATTATGTAAATGTAAAAAGTGTGCTCAAAAAAGGTTGGGAATCACTGTGGTATAGGATAGGGCAGTGTTTTTCAACCTTTATTGAGCTGCGGCACATATTTTACATTTACAAAATCCTGGGGCACACCACCAACCAAAATGACACAAAATGACACTCTAACACAGTAATACATATAGTTAATACGTTTTTAAATGTATTTATACACTCAGTGTGAAACCTGGGCCTGTTTTGATGAACACAACATAGATATCCTGGCAGAAATGGCAGAAAGACACAAACTTCCCACACAGAACTCCCATAAGCAAGAGAAAATACTATAAGAGTTTGGTGGGCAGTTGTAGTTCACCTTTATTCAGAGAGCACTGTGGACTGAAACAATGTTGGATCAGGACCAAACTTGGCATGAATACTCAATATGCCCAAATGTGAACACAGGTGGCGTTTGGGGGAAACAGACCTTGACATTTGGGAGTTATATTTTCTGGGATTTATAGTTAACACACAATCAAAGAGCATCCTGAACTCTTGCAACAATGGAATTGAACCAAACTTGGCATATTGAACTCTAGTTACCAACGGAAAGCACTGAAAGGGTTTGCTTGGGAATTGACCTTGAGTTTGGAAGTTGTAGTTCACCTACACCCAGAGAGCACTTCGGCCCTCTGGGTGCTTTGGACTTCAATTCCCACCATTCCTAACAGCCTGAGGCCCTTTCCTGCTTAAGTGGCTGAGGGGGGGAGGAGCCTGAGGCTGCTAGGAATAGTGGGAGTTGGAGTCCAAAACACCTGGAAGGTCCAAGTTTGCCCATGCCAGCTTTCGACAGAGACCTCTTCCTCCCCCTCCTCCTTCGCGCCCTTTCTTCCCCCTCCTGCCAAACACTTACTTTTTCTTCTACACTGCCGCTTCTGCCGCCATTTTGATCCGAGGGGGCAGCGTGAGCATGTTCAGGAGGGGAGAGGGGAGGGAGGAAGATATGACCCATGCGGGCGCTACTGCACAGACTCGCCCCAGAGGAAAGCGAGGCAAAGCGAGCAGAGTGAGGCTGGGAACAAAGGAGCCCGAGGGGGAGAAGAAAAGTGTTCGGCAGGAGGGGAAAGAAAGGGTATTGGAGGTTCCAATTTCCCACGGCACACCTGATGATCACTCACGGCACACTAGTGTGCCACGGCACACTAGTTGGGAAACAATGAGATAGGGTATGGTGTTACTTAGGCCTATTTTTAAAGTAACTCTCATACAACCAGAAATAACACTTATCTGACATCTACCAATCCCCATGGGCAGGCATGTAGCCAGGGGGGCTAAGGGCTCAGCCCCCTGAAATTCTCAGGGTGGTCGCGAAAAGGCCTTACTGGTACATTATTTAAACTGTTATGTTTATTCATATCATGATCTGATCACCATGCTCATTATATCCCACATTCAGGCATGTAGCCGGGGGGCTAAGGGGCTTCAGCCCCCAAATTCTCAGGGTGGTCCGCGAAAAGGCCCGACTGGTACATTATTTAAACTGTTATGT
The DNA here is from genome assembly GCA_030556195.1 of Anolis apletophallus. Classification (NCBI taxonomy): domain Eukaryota; kingdom Metazoa; phylum Chordata; class Lepidosauria; order Squamata; family Anolidae; genus Anolis; species Anolis apletophallus. The sequence goes on along the minus strand of JARBWK010000002.1, from coordinate 213,815,934 downwards.
TTATTCATATCATGATCTGATCACCATGCTCAGTATATCCCACATTCATGGGGTTATTGGGATAACAATACAAAAGTTTGCTAGGGTAGACCCTCGTCCACCCAGTCTCAGCCCCCACCGAACCAAACTCAGCCCCCCAACCAAAATCCTGGCTACGGCCCTGCCCACATTAATGGGGTTATTGGGATAACAATACAAAAGGTTTGCTTGGGTAGACCCTCTTCCACCCAGTCTCAGCCCCGAACCAAACTCAGCCCCCCAACCAAAATCCTGGCTACGGCCCTGCCCACATTAATGGGGTTATTGGGATAACAATACAAAAGGTTTGCTTAGGTAGAGACCCTCTTCCACCCAGTCTCAGCCCCGAACCAAACTCAGCCCCCAACCAAAATCCTGGCTACGGCCCTGCCCATGGGTGTCGATCATCTGGGAGTCTAAAAGGAATGTGGTGCAGCAATGTGCAATGAGTCTTTGAGGGTTTAATGGCTAGCTCTGGTTGGTACAACAGGGTTAGTCCAATGTTCACTATGGCAACTTGGGGGTGATGACCATTTCAATAGGTGAAGCTGGCTTGGGGCATGGATTCTGGATCTTTCACCAATCTTATCAATGGGAGCAGGAAGCAGACCTGATGAGCTCTGATGTACAGTCATTGAGTAATTTCCCACCATCCACTCACCCCATCTCCCAGTTTACTATGAGAGGATTATGAAAATTAAACGAAGAGGTTTTGTTGTAGTTGAGCCTGAGGCTGAGAGAGGAGTCTGTAGTTAGAAAGGCAAAACAGTCTATTCGTGAGCAAGAGTCAGATGAGGCGCAAGAAAGGAAGAGATTAAGGCAAATACTTAGCGATTCTTCTGGGGATGAAACGTTTCTGGGTTTTTCAGAGGATGATGGGAGTGGAGATGAGGAGCAAGCAATGGGAGGTTGGGATGAGGGGTCACTGAGAACTGAAGGTGAGTCTAGCAGGCCCGGATTACCCATAAGGCCACCCTAGGCCATGGCCTAGGGCAGGCCTGGATTATGCAATTGTGGCACCCTAGGCCACACTCTTGAAGCGCTGCCCCCGCTCCGGGGGTGCGGGGCGGGGGCCGCTTGTGGGCGGGGCCGCTTGTGGGGCGGGGCCGCAGGGGCGGGCCGCTTGCGGGGCGGGGCCGCTTGCGGGCACCCCGCTGCTCACGCCCGGCCCCGCCCCTTCCTTCACTGACTGAAGGGAAGAGGGGCGGTGCCGGCACAAGCAGCAGGGAGGGGCGGCGCGGACTTCCCTCCGCCCCCTCCTCTCTCACGCATCAGGAGGCGGAGGGAAGTCTTAGGCCCCCCTCCCCGCTGCTCACGCCGGCCCCGCCCCTCTTCCATCACTGACAGAAGGAAGAGGGGCGATGCCGGCGCAGCAGCAGGGAGGGCGGCGCGGGACTTCCTCCCCCCTCCTCTCTCACGCATCAGGGGGCGGAGGGGAAGTCCTAGGCCCCCCCCGCTGCTCACGCCGGCCCCGCCCCTCTTCCGTCACTGACTGAAGGAAGAGGGGCGGTGCGGGCGCGAGCCGCAGGGAGGGGGCGGCGCCGGGACGTCCCTACGCCCCTCCTCTCACGCATCAGGAGGGGCAGCTAGGGTGCTCACGCCGGGCCCGCCCGTCTTCCTTCACTGACTGAAGGAAGAGGGGCAGGGCCGGCGTGAGCAGCAGGGAGGAGGTGCTTCCACCGCCGTGTGTATGCACACTTTTTTTCCTGATTTTTTTTGAATTTTTTGAATTTTTAAAAAAACTTTTTTGGGGGGGTCCGGATCTCTTGCCCCCCCAAAGGTGCCGCCCTAGGCCCTGGCCTAAGGTGGCCTTATGGGTAATCTGGCCTGGCCTAGTGGCGAAAGCCAAGGGGGGCGCAGTTCACACGGACCAAAAATAAATGTTGAAACAAAACCGCAATGTGCGGCATGGAGATGACTCTCTCTCTTGGGGGAGGGTGGGGGGAGAGTGCTGCGAGGGGGCGAAGGAGGAGGGAATGGCGCCTCCCCCTCGCCATCACCCCCTTGTCAAGGAAGGAGGACGTGAGGAGGAGGAGGGAAGCCAGGAACATGGCGGAGGAGGCAGAGGTGCTTGAGCCCTCCTGCTGCGCATGGCTGGCAGCGACCCCAAGGGCTGGGCTTCCCTCCACCTCCTCCTTGTGCCCTCCTTCCGTGAGGCAAGGAAGGAGGGCACATGGCTCCGAGGAGGAGGAGGAGGTGGGGAGGGGGAGGGGGTGGTAGAGGTTGGTTTGAGGGTGTAATTCCAAAGTGTGACCTAGGGCGCCAAAAGAGGTTAATCCGGGCCTGAGATGAATTGGACTGATGTGCAACAGATACGGGATATCTTGTGCTTGTGTCTTGTGCTTGGACTTTTATGCCGCCAAACTCCCTGAGGCTCGCAGCGGCTTACAAAGCCAAGAGGCAACAAAATACATCATCAGTACACAAACAAGGAACAATACAACAAAGAAGAAAAGGGAAAAGAAAGGGAAGGGACAGGTGGGACAAGATCCAGCAGGAGAGTGCCCAGCAGGTCAAGCGGGCCCTACTCTCCCATCAAAGGAGGGGAGCAAAGGTGGTCTCAAAGCGATCCCACAGAAGTGGTCCGAAGTGGCCAATCCCCCATTGTCCAGGAGTCCGGCTAGAAGTGCCCGATCCACCCGATTGGTGGCCTTCCTCCGCTGTGAGCCTGCAAGAGGGGGCCTCCGTTGTCTAAAGCCCGGACCCCAGAAAGTTCTGGCACGCCTCAAGTTCCAGGGCCTGGGCTCAAGCGGTGCAGGCCTCCCAGCTCTCGGGCAAACAGTGGCAAGCGACCCCGGGCCAAGGAGTCTACTGCTCTGCGGCCTCCGACGCCGCCTTCTCCGACGGCCACCAGGCCCGCTCAGGCTCGATGAACCTGTCAGCCCCCGGCCGTCAGAGAAAGGCGGGGGGGGTTATGGCCAGGTTGCCGGTAAGGGGGCGGCCGGCAACTGGCAAGCTCGGCGTCGGGGCCGCACCTCCGGAGCCCTCGCCAGGACTCCAGAGACGTCTAGCACCTCTGGTGGGGGCACCAGCGACAGCAGCCGCTCCGGCCCGTCAGTCAGAGGAGGTGAGGGCTGAGCCCTCGAGTCATACAGGGCCACAGCCCCTGAGGAATGTAGGGAGGGAGGGGCCAAAGATGCCGAGCGGCTCGGGTCGCCGCCATCTTGACTCCCAGCCAACGCCTCTCCTGGTGGACCCAGGGGGCCTCATGACCAAGTGCCCCAGGGGCTCCACCAGGGCCTCCGCTGTCCCAGCCATCTCCCTGGGTCTTTCCTTAGAATGGGGGCACCGCCACCGGCCTGGGACCCGCTCCCCACCCCTCCGTTGTTAGCCTTCTCCTCGGTCTCCGTCCCCATCTGGCCCAGGCGGCTGCTCAGGCTGCTCCGGAGGCCAAGCCCCGCACTCTCATCGCCCGTCCTGCGCTGCTCGCCTTCTCGCTCCTCGGGACCCGGCTGACAAACCTACCTGCTTGGAACCTACCAGCACTACCAGTTTGCAGGATTCCCGGGAGATGGGGAATAGAAATGGGACTCATGAAGACTGCTGGGGAGAGTATTGTCTGGCGCGAGAGACAAAGGGGAGCAGGGGCAGGGATGCTGGCAGTAGAAAGAGATGGGGAAGGGGCATCGGCGCAATTAAGCCCTTAGGAGGACTGAATAAAGGGGCTTGCAATTAACCATTGGTTGCAGCTGGCAAGGGTTGTTCTTGCCATCCGGCCGTTGCCTCCTGTTCTGGATCACTGTGGGACAGATAATTTGACTGGCTGTGGATGTGGAATTCTGGACATTGGTATTGTATTTCATGGGTTTCCACATCTTTGTTTCCTGTCTTTGGCTGCTCCACCTTAAATCCCTTCTGTGCTAGATTCTGCTGCTTCTTCGTGTTGGAGTCTGGATTGACCTGACTTCACTGCTTCATCTACATTCCTCCTGGCGTGACCAAAGGACCGTTTGGCACTTCTACTCCGTCTGTATTTCCTCTGGAGTGACTATAGGACTGTTTGATGCTTCTACTTTGTTTGCATTCTGCCTGGCTGGTTGTGAACCTGGACTGGCTGTGCACTCTCTCTCAGCCTTATTTCTGTTGTGAAGAAGTCAGAACTGGGTGTTTATTTTTCTGTTGCATTTTCTTACCAGTTTGCTGTGCCTCTAGGCCAGTCTTTCTCAACCGCTGTGCCTCGGCACACTAGTGTGCCGTGAGCGATCAGCTGGTGTGCTGCAAGAAAACCTCTTCCTCCGCCTTTCTTCCCCCTCCGAGGTTTTCCCACGGCACACCAGCCGATTGCAGAACAGCGGATGGGAAACACAACCCTCTCTAGGACCTAGACCTAGAGAGGCAGGGAGGCTCAGGAGGGGAGGGGGCCGAGGCGCTCTCCTCCTCCTCCAGAAGTGAGACCACAGAGGAGGAGGAGGAGGCGGGAACCTAGCGCAAACCGGGAAAACGGCTCACCGCAGGGACCAGGGCCTACCTGGGACCCGGTTTGTCCGGCTCGGCTCGCGTCTTCCGTGGAACCTGGCAGAAGAGGCGAGCCGCCCAAACCCGACTCCCAGGCAGGGCCTGTTCCCCAGGCTCTCCCTCCGCTTGTGAGGGAGAACTGGGGAAACAGAGCCAATCTCGGGGCTTGCCTTCTCCCAAACTGCTGTTTGGGAGAAGGCAGGCCCGAGAGGCGCTTCTCCGCTTTGCCCGAGTCTCCTCCGCATGCGAGAGAAGCTCAGGCAAACGGCCAATTTCGGGCTTGCCTTCTCCCAAACCGCTGTTTGAGAAGACAAGGCCCCAGAGGTGCTTTCTCTCCATTTGCCTGAGCCGCCCTCCGCATGCGAGAACGGCTCGGGCAAACAGAGCAGGCGCCCTTGGGGCCTTGCCTTCTCCCAACAGCGGTTTGGGAGAAGGCAAGGCTCCCTCCCTCCTCTTCGCTGCGGTTCCTCTGGCTCCCTGTCAATTTCCCGAAACTCCATCTGTGTTCACTTTTGGGCATATTGAGTATTCATGCCAAGTTTGGTCCTGATCCAACATTGTTTGAGTCCAGAGTGCTTTCTGGATGTAGAGTGAACTACAACTCCAAAACTCAAAGGTCAGTTAACTATATGTATTACTGTGTTGGAGTGTCATTTGTTTCATTTTGGTTGGTGGTGTGCCCGGGTTTTTTAAATGTCAAAAAGTGTGCCTCGGCTCAAAAAGGTTGAGAAACACTGCGGTCTAGGCTCATTTGAGTCACAGCGAGGAAGTTTGGGACTCTTTCAAATAAACTCTATCTCCTAACTTCACTGTGTCTGGCTTCTTAAGGTGGTCTGGATCACGACAGCCTTGGCTTCTAGTTCATGCTTTTATGTACAGTATCTCATTATATATTTCACTAGCTGTACCTGGCACGCGTTGCTGTGCCCTATTTTGGAGATGCGAGGAAGTCTGAGTATGTAAGGGTTGGAGTTGTTGTTAGTTATGGTGTTGTTGGGGTCATGTCTGTGTTGTTGTGGGTTGTTTTGGTGGGTGGGATGTTGGAGTCCTGTGG
>JARBWK010000002.1:213584715-213810307 GCA_030556195.1 Anolis apletophallus | reverse complement strand
GTCTTACATCTTCCTCTACTGGCAATACGTTTTCCGACTTCTACTAGCATTACGTTTTCCGACTTCCTCTACTAGCATTACGTTTTCCGACTTCCTCTACTAGCATTACGTTTTTCAACTTCCTCTACTAGCATTACGTTTTCCGACTTCTACTAGCATTACGTTTTTCGACTTCCTCTACTTGTAATGCTTGTAATGCTTGGAAATGGGGGTCCCAACAGCTTGTAAGCGTCCCGAGCCTGTCGCAGCGCCGTCTGGATGGCCGGCCAAGCTGCCGCCACCTTGGCTCCCCATTCGGTGACCGGAGCTGCCGGGTCGGCGGCGGGGCTCGCCGCAGGGAAGGGCGGAAAGTCGCGGCCGGAGACAATGCGGAAAGGAGAGGCCCCCGTCGAGCGTGCTTTCGGCGTTGTTGTAGCTGTACTCGCCACCGCTAACAACTCAGCCCAGTTGTCTTGCTGGTAGGTTGAGTAGCACCGGAGGTATTGTTGCAAGGTGCGCTGGACCCTCTCCGTAGCGCCATCTGTCTCCGGGTGAAACGCCGTACTCAAAGCCCGTTGGGACCCCAACCCTGCCAGGAACGCCTTCCAGAACCGGGACGTGAATTGAGGCCCTCTGTCACTCACCACTCGTCGCGGGCAACCGTGGAGCCGGAAGACGTGTTGGGTGAAGAGGCGTGCCAACTCCGGGGCCGTGGGCAATCTCCGGAGCGGGCCCAGGGACCGTGGGGTTTGGGGCCTTATCCGCTGCTCGGGTGCGGGCCACGCCGCCCAACTGGTTTTGGAGAACCACGGTCCCCACTTTTCCGGGCGCCAGTAGTCAGCCTCAGGGCATTCTGGAAAGCGTGGTCGGCCAACACGTTCTTCGGGCCGGCAGATACTTGAGCTGGAAATTGAAGCGGCTGAAAACTGCGCCCATCTCAGCTGCTTAGTTGAGTCTCTGGGGGGTTTGAGTGCCTGCAAAGTTTTTGTGGTCTGTCCACACTTGAAGGGCAGAGCGGTGCCTTCAAGAAGTGCCTCCAGTGGCTCAGCGCGCCCGCCGGCAAAGGACTCCTTTTCCCATACATGCCACCGCTTCTCTGACGGGGTGAACTTTGGACAGGTATGCGCAGGTGCAGGGTTCCGTCCTCATCTCGCTGTAGGAGGATCCCCCATAGGCCGCCTCTGAGGCATCACACTGCACAGTGAAGGGCTTGTCGGGCTGGGGATGCCTCAGCAGCGGCTGACTGGTGAAGCTCCTCTTGAGGCTGTCAAAGGCCTCCTGGCACTCGCGGGTCCAGTTGAGCTTCGCCCGGGTGACTTGGCTTTCTTCGTCTCCCCCATCCCTTGGTTTTAATAGTTCAGTTAAGGGGCGCTATTTTAGCAAAGTTCCGGATGAACTGCCTATAAAAGTTGGCGAACCCCAAAGCCCTGTAGTTGTCGCCGGGTCCGCGGGCCTCCCACGCGAGCACGCTCCCTCACCTTACTTGGGTCCATGGCCAGGCCTCGCGTGGAGATGCGGTACCCTAGATAGTCCAGTTCTGTCGGTGGAACTTCGCACTTGGACAGTTTGACAAACAGCTGGTTTTCTCGCAGCCCGCGCCAGCACCTCCAGGGTCATCTCAACGTGCTCGCCTCGATTTGGAATATATTAGCACCGTCATCCAGGTAAACTAGAACTCCCTTGTAGAGTAAGTCCCTAAAGATTTCATTGATGAATGCTGGAAAATCCGGGGCGCCTTTAAGTCCCGAGGGGGTGACCGAATTGGTACTGCCCCAGGTGGCAGTTGAGCGCGGTCTTCCAGCAGTTTCGTCCTTCACCCGAATCCGGTGAACGCTTCTCGGATGTCCAGTTTGGTGAAGACTGCGCCTCCCCCAGCTGGGCCAGGATCTCGGACATCAGCGGCAGCGGGTAGGGGCTAGAGGTGCTAATAGCATTGAGGCCTCTGTAATCCACACACAGTCGCAGCGACCCGTCCGCCTTTGGTCTGAACAGGACGGGAGCCGCCTCGAGCTGGTTGACTTTTCAATAAAACCTCTGTCCATATTTTTATCAATAAAGTCTCTTAAGGCCTTTCTTTCGGGTTCCGACAGAGCGTATAGTTTTGGGCTAAACAATTTGGCGCCCTTTTCAATCTCGATTGCGCAATCGGACTTCCGTGGGGGCAGCTGGTCACTTTCCCGCTCACTAAAGACCTCCCCTAAGTCTTGTACTCTCCCGGGACGGCTGGGCAAGCTCTCTGCCCCCACGCCTGCTCCCTCAAGGATTGGGGCGTCCGCGTCTTCAAGGTCATCTAGCCTTGCCCGGCCTCTCCGGCTCCCGAACTGCACCGCTCCTGTCTCCCAGTTGATCCGAGGTTTTGGCTGCGCGTAGCCAGGAGCCCCTGGATGATGGGTTGGTGTGCCATTGCCGAAATACGAATCTTTTCTCGGTGGGACCCCATCTGCACTTTCGGAGCTCCCTGTCTTATGGGTGGCTGGCCCCATTCACCAGGGACCCATCTAACTGGGAAAATAAGATCTGCTTCGACCAGGCTTGTGGCCTTATCCCCAGCTCGCCTCAATCTCGGGGACATCAGGCACCTGGTGCACCCGCTGTCTATCATGGCTGTAGTCTCTATGGGTTGGCTGGCCTCGGGGCCCCACACCTGCAGGGCTAGCTTGTATGTGCCGCACCCTGGAGGATCTAACTCACCGCCCGAAGGGGTCTGGATCTGCCGTCGGGCGTCTACAGCAGATCGATGTCGGTTCCCGCCATCCACTCGGACTCGCTCTCCTCCCTCTCCCGGCTCCTGTTCCTCAACCTCCCGTAGAGGCCTGGGTGCCCGCCCGTCTCCGCTGCCACTGCTGCTGCTTTGCCTCGGCCAGGGTTTGGCCGGTGTTGCCGGTTTGACCTCCGCGCCCGCTCCGCCTTCGCGAGGGGGACTTTTCTTTTGGCACTAGCATTACGTTTTTCGACTTCATCTACTAGCATTACGTTTTCCGACTTCATCTACTAGCATTACGTTTTTCGACTTCCTCTACTAGCATTACGTTTTTCGACTTCCTCTACTAGCATTACGTTTTCCGACTTCTACTAGCATTACGTTTTCCGACTTCCTCTACTAGCATTACGTTTTTGAACTTCCTCTACTAGCATTACGTTTTCCGACTTCTACTAGCATTTCGTTTTTCGACTTCCTCTACTAGCATTACGTTTGTCGTCTTCCTCTACTAGCATTACGTTTTTCGACTTCCTCTACTAGCATTACGTTTTCCGACTTCCTCTATTAGCATTACGTTTTCCGACTTCTACTAGCATTTCGTTTTTCGACTTCCTCTACTAGCATTACGTTTGTCGTCTTCTTCTAGCATTACGTTTTCTACTAGTTTTCCGACTTCTACTAGCGTTTTTCGACTTCCTCTACTAGCATTACGTTTTCCGACTTCTACAGGCATTACGTCTTACATCTTCCTCTACTGGCAATACGTTTTCCGACTTCCTCTACTAGCATTACGTTTTCCGACTTCTACTAGCATTTCGTTTTTCGACTTCCTCTACTAGCATTACGTTTTTAAACTTCCTCTACTAGCATTACGTTTTTCATCTTCCTCTACTAGCATTACGTTTTCCGACTTCCTCTACTAGCATTACGTTTTTCGACTTCCTCTACTAGCATTACGTTTTCCGACTTCTACTAGCATTACGTTTTCCGACTTCTACTAGCTTTTCGTTTTTCGACTTCCTCTACTAGCATTACGTTTTTCGACTTCATCTACTAGCATTACGTTTTCCGACTTCATCTACTAGCATTTACGTTTTCCGACTTCATCTACTAGCATTACGTTTTCGACTTCCTCTATTAGCATTACGTTTTCCGACTTCTACTAGCATTTCGTTTTTCGACTTCCACTACTAGCATTACGTTTGTCGTCTTCCTCTATTAGCATTACGTTTTTCAACTTCCTCTACTAGCATTACGTTTTTCGACTTCTACTCTACTAGCATTACGTTTTCCGACTTCTACTAGCATTATGTTTTCATCTACTAGCATTTTTTTCGACTTCCTCTACTAGCATTACGTTTTCCGACTTCCTCTACTAGCATTACTTTTTCCGACTTCCTTACGTTTTTTCCGACTTCTACTAGCTTTTTCGACTTCATCTACTAGCATTACGTTTTTCATCTACTAGCATTACGTTTTCTGACTAATTAAGACTTCCTCTACTAGCATTACGTTTTTCGACTTCCTCTACTAGCATTACGTTTTTCGACTTCCTCTACTAGCATTACGTTTTCCGACTTCTACTAGCATTACGTTTTCCGACTTCAACTAGCATTACGTTTTCCGACTTCCTCTACTAGCATTACGTTTTCCGACTTCCTCTACTAGCATTACGTTTTCCGACTTCTACTAGCATTTCATTTTTCGACTTCCTCTACTAGCATTACGTTTGTCGTCTTCCTCTACTAGCATTACGTTTTTCGACTTCCTCTACTAGCATTACGTTTTCCGACTTCTACTAGCATTACGTTTTCCGACTTCTACTAGCATTTCATTTTTCGACTTCCTCTACTAGCATTACGTTTTCGACTTCCTCTACTAGCATTACGTTTTCCGACTTCCTCTACTAGCATTACGTTTTCCGACTTCCTCTACTAGCATTACGTTTTCCGACTTCCTCTACTAGCATTACGTTTTCCGACTCGACTAGCAGGCATTACGTTTTTCATCTTCCTCTACTAGCATTACGTTTTCGACTTCCTCTACTAGCATTACGTTTTCCGACTTCTACTAGCATTTCGTTTTTCGACTTCCTCTACTAGCATTACGTTTTTCGACTTCCTCTACTAGCATTACGTTTTCGACTTCCTCTACTAGCATTACGTTTTTTGACTTCTTTTTCACTAGCATTTACGTTTTCCGACTTCCTCTACTAGCATTACGTTTTTCTGACTTCTCTACTAGCATTTTTTTCCGACTTCCTCTACTAGCATTACGTTTTTTCAACTTCCTCTACTGGCATTACGCATTACGTTTTCCGACTTCCTCTACTAGCATTACGTCTTTCCGACTTCCTCTACTAGCATTACGTTTTCTAGCATTACGTTTTCCGACTTCCTCTACTAGCATTACGTTTTCCGACTTCTACTAGCATTACGTTTTCCGACTTCTACTAGCTTTTCGTTTTTCGACTTCATCTACTAGCATTACGTTTTTCGACTTCATCTACTAGCATTACGTTTTCTGACTTCATCTACTAGCATTACGTTTTTCGACTTCTACTAGCATTACGTTTTTCGACTTCCTCTACTAGCATTACATTTTCCGACTTCAACTAGCACTACGTTTTCCGACTTCCTCTACTGGCATTACGTTTTTGAACTTCCTCTACTAGCATTACGTTTTCCGACTTCTACTAGCATTTCATTTTTCGACTTCCTCTACTAGCATTACGTTTGTCGTCTTCCTCTATTAGCATTACGTTTTCGACTTCCTCTATTAGCATTACGTTTTCCGACTTCTACTAGCATTACGTTTTGGTTCTTGAGTTATCTGACAATTGTATTTTACGAACTGTTGTAAGTCGCCCCGAGCCGTTGGGGGGGGGGGGACAGACAAATGCGAAATAATAAATAAATAAATAAACTTGCGGTAGGACTGGGATTGTGTGTCCCACACACACTTGTGTCTTTATGAACTTGTTTATGATTTATTGTACTCACAAAATAATCTTTAATATAGATCTTTGAATTTAATAAGTTGCACCTTGTGTTTATGCTAATTGTCCACCAGTTTGCCATTTCAATCCAATCTAAAGTGCCGTATCATGCTAATGTGCAAACGCTTGGTCCCATAGCCAGGATTTCACTTTTTTCCTGAATGCCAGGAGGGATAGGGTTGATCGTATATCCATAGGGAGTGCCTAACACAGATAGGGAGCCACCACCGAGAAGGCCCTGTCTCTCATCCCCACCAACCGCGTTTGAGAAGTAGGCAGGAGCGAGAGCAGGGACGCCCCTTATGATCTTAAATTATGAGGTGGGACGTAGCGGCTGATGCGTTCGGACAAGTAAGCTAGGCCAGAACCATATAGAGCTTTAAAGGTCAAAACCAGCACTTTGAATTGAGCTCGGAAATGGACAGGCAGCCAGTGGAGCTGACACAACAGGGGGGTGGTATGCTCCCTGTATGTAGCTCCCGTTAGTAATCTGGCTGCCGCCTGTTGGACTAGCTGCAGTTTCCGATTTGTCTTCAAGGGCAGCCCCACGTAGAGTGCGTTGCAGTAATCTATTCGGGATGTGACCAGAGCATGGACGACCGTAGCCAGATCAGACTTCCCAAGGTATGGGTGCAGCTGGCGCACGAGTCTTAACTGTGCGAAAGCTCCCCTGGCCACCGCCGAGACCTGGGGTGCCAGGCTCAGCTATGAGTCCAGGATCACTCCCAAGCAGCTTGTTCAAATTTTGACAGGAGTCAACTGACAGATGCCTGTTGACAGGAGCAGTGTTGCCCTTTCAGTTAAGAGGCGGGAAATTCAAAAAGTCACGGACTTATTGACCCGCCCTCATAGAAGCTTCTTCTTCTGGATTTTCAGAGTAGCCTAAGCGATTGGGAACCTATCCAAAGCAAATCAGAATGCAAATATTTGGCCTCTCCCTCTCCCACAAAGTAGGACAACTTTCCATCTTTCAATGTTTTTCCAAAGTTCAGCCTCCTTGCACATCCTATCTCCCCCCGGCCCCGTTTGTTCCGTTGCCCCCTTCGTTGCACACTCCCCTCCTGCCAGCAGAACACAGCAATATAAATACTGCTAACTCTGTGGAAATGAATTATTGACAATTTTAATACATGTTGCACAGTACATATTAATATAGAAAAATACATGTTATCAGCACCGTACTGTTGACTGTGTACTAATCCATTCCACCTGCTCAAATATTAGTGCAAATAATTATATATTTGTAATGCATCATTGCTGTCTAGTTGGAATCCATTCCGGCGGAATAAATGTCTCTTCGGAGAAGCTGTTTGCCATTACGGGCACAATGCTCCGTATTCATACTCAAATTGACTTTGGACGGATAAGTAAGTAGATTGAGCAACCTTCAAAAATCCACTTGTGTGAGACTTAGCAAGTTATTTTAATGAATTGTTTACAGTCAAATGACTGTTGCAAGGAAAATAAATAACCCCCCCAAAAAAACCTTCCAGAAAGATGGCCAGATGGGCCGGCCAATCTCACAGTGTTTGGGCAATGTACCGAACAGTGGGCAAGGTGCCCAAGCCCAACGCTCCTGCTTCTAAGAATATTTGCCATCAGTATTATCGCCAGAATCCTAGAATCATAGAGTCGAAAGGGGCCTCATGGCCATTGCGTCCAACTCCCTTCTCAAGGCAGGATCCTCAGCTAAAGCATCCCCAAATAGTAGCGGACCAGACTCTTTTCAGAATAGTCCAGAGAAGAAAGCTTCATCATTTCTCTAGGACAGTGTTTTCCAAACTTTTTTGAGCCACGGTACATTTTTTACATTCAGAAAATCCTGGGGCACACCACCAACCAAAATGGCACAAAATGACACTCTAACACAGGCCCGGATCAGGCCCTTTTGCCGCCCAAGGCCAAAGGGTCTGCCTCCGCCCCTTCCCGCTGACTGGCTCCGCCCCTCCTCGCCGGATTGAAGGAAGGAGGGCGGGGCGAGGAGGAGAGAGGCGTCCTCCCGCCGCGCGTCCTGCGCGCCGCCCACCCCTTTTCGGCGGGGCTGGCGCGACACAAGAGAGGAGGGGCGGCGGCGGGACTCCTCTCTGCCTCCTCCCTGGCGTGGCGTTGCCAGGCAGGGAGGAGGAGGCGGAGAGAAGCCGCGCCGCCGCCCCCCTCCCTTGCGTCGCCACGCCATGCAAGAGAAGAGGGCGGTGGCGCGGCTTCTCTTCAAGACGCCGCCTCCTCCTCCCTGCCTGGCGACACCAAGCCAGGGAGGCGGAGAGCGGCGCCGCGCCCCTCCTCCCTTGCATCGCCACGCCACGCAAGAGAAGAGGGGCGGCGGCGCGGTTTCTCTTTGAGACGCCGCCTCCTCCTCCCTGCCTGGCGATGCCAAGCCAGGGAGGCGGAGAGAAGCAAGCCGCTGCCCTCCCTCCCTTGCGTGGCGTGGCGGCGCAAGGAGGAGGGGCGGCGGCGCGCGGCTTCTCTCCGCCTCCCTGGCTTGGCGTCGCCAGGCAGGGAGGAAGGAGGCAGAGTCTCGGAGAGAAGCCACGCTGCCGCCCTCCTCCCTTGGACGCCAGCCCCGCCACGCGCAGGACGCGCCCGCCTCTTTCTCCCCTCCTCACCCCGCCCTCCTTCCTTCAATCCCTGCCAAAGGTGGGGGGAGGGGCGAGGGGAGCGGAGCCGATCCTCCCTCCCTCCTCGAGCTGAGGGGAGCAGAGCAAAGGGAGGGGCGGCTCGCATGCACCCTTTCTTTTGAATTTTTTGGGATTTTTTTAAATTGGGGTCCGGATCTGCTGCCTTCAAAGTGCCGCCGAGGCCATGGCCTTATGGCCTTATGGGCAATCCGGGCCTGCTCTAACACAGTAATACATATAGTTAATATGTTTTAAAATGTATTTATACACTCAGTGTGAAACCTGGGCCTGTTTTGATGAACACAACATACTGTGTTTCCCCGAAAGTAAGACAGCGTCTTACTTTCTTTTTACCCCCAAAAGCCCCACTACGTCTTACTTTCGGGGTACGGCTTACATTGGGCGACAGTAAGCCGTACCCCCGGCCGCCGCATCACTCGGTCCCACCTCCTCCTCCTCCTCCTCCGCCGCCCAAACACTTGCCTTGAGGTGAAGAAGGGGAGTGCGCGCCTTGGAAGCAGCCAACCCTCCCTCGTACGGCGGGGAGGGGGGAGGGAAGAACATGGCGGCGGGGCTCCTGCAGGCGTCGCTCACTCTCCGCCTTTCCCTGCGAGGCCCTCCCTCGCCCAAAGGGGCCGGCTTTGGCGGGATGCCTATGCTCTCCTCCCGGCCGGAAGCCCCTCCTCCCTGGGTCCGGGGGCAGAGCGGGCCCGGCTTGGGTTGGAGAGCGTGATCGCTTTCCCTGCGGCCGCCTCTTCTCGGATCGGAAGAGAGGCGGCTGAGGAGAGCCCTCTGCCGCCTCTCTTCCGTTCCCCGAAGAGGAGGCCAAAGGGGAACTCGGCGATCGCTCTTCCTGCGGCCGCCTCTTCTCGGATCGGAAGAGAGGCGGCTGAGGAGAGCCCTCTGCGGCCGCGCAGGAGAGCGATCGCCGGGTTCTCCTTCGGCCTCCTCTTCGGGGTTGGGAAACACTGCTCTAGGAAACTGGGTCCTTTGCCAAACACTTCCCACTGTCAAGACATTCCTTGTAACTAGGTTGCTGTGAGTTTTTCGGGCTGTATGGTCATATTCAAGTAGCATTCTCTCCTGACGTTTCACCTGCATCTGTGGCTGGCATCCTCAGAGGTTTGTTCAGAGGTCTGTTGGGAACAGGAGCAGATCTTAGTGGAGGCAAAGTAAACTGTCACTTCAGGGCGCCACGTGGCCAAGGGCGCATCTGGCCGCAGCCACCAAGTTCGGCGCATCATGCCACGCCATTGCTGCGGGCGGGCGGCGCACAGGCGGGAGGCTCCGCCACGGCTGCAAAATGTTCCCTGGCTTGTCCTTTTCATCCTCTTTGTAGTGCATTTAGCAACTCCCCCCACTGGAAGTGCTCCGACCCGATGACGCATGCGTGAAAGTTTCGCGCACATGCTATTAAAACAGAGCGCTTCTGGTGGAGGGAGTTGCTAAACGCACTCCCAAGAGGCTCAAAAGGACGGGGAAACATTTTGCAGCCGGGGCGGAGCCTCTTGGGAGTGCGTTACATTATAATAATATAAATATTATAGGTACATACAATATATTATCAGTAAAGCACAGGAGTTAATCCTGACTGTTATCATTACTCTCATAGTCAATAACGATATACACCATGACTATGACAAATACTGTTAATATAACAATATAATAGCATATACTAAGGGAAAATAATATTATGTTAATACATAGTTCATAATAATCATAATCATAATAATATAGCTCATGAGGCTCCTTCCACGTCACGTCAGTCTCTGAGGCCCGGTAGGCCGCTCGCGTACCTGCCCGGAGGCGGGCCCTATTGTTCCCCGCGTCATGGCAGCAGTGGGCGAAGAGGCAGTAGAGAGAGGAAGCCCGTGAAGCAGGGGCGGTCCTACCGGTAGGCAAAGGACGCCGCTGCGTGGGGCGCGCCATCTGGGTAAAGGGCGCATTCCCCCCGCCCAACAGACAGCGTCCGGCCGATGTTCCGTTTTTGGACCCGCCCGCCCGCCTCCCTCCCTCGGTGCCCCCGCTTCCTCCACCGCCCACTTCCCGGCCAGTCTCGCGAGACGGGAAACATGGCGGCTGGGGGAGGGCGGGCAGGAAAGAGCACTGCTCGGTGGGAAGCCGAGTCAGCCTGCGTTTCCGGCCTGGGGGGGCTCCTCGGGCCCCGGCCGGCCTTCTCCCAGCCCTCTCCCCCCGGGACCAGGCTCTCCTTGGGCAGGCACGGGCCGGCTTGGGCCCCCCTCCCTCCCTGACGGCGATCCCCGCCATCCCTCAGGGCTTCAGGGCCCTCCCTTTCCCCCCTCAGCCGATTCAGCAGGAAAGGGAAGGGAAGGGGCCTGTGTCATGGAATGCAATATAACACTACTACTACTACTACTACTACTAAGATATTATAAGGATATATTTTATATTACATGTCATATTACTAATAATATTACAGTATAATGTTATAATACAATGTTAATATATAATAGTAATATCGTGCTCTGGCAATAATATAATGTATTGTATTTACCTTTTACTAGGAATGGTGGGAGTTGAAGTCTGAAGCACCTGCCTGCAGGTCGGGCCCCAGTTTGCCCGTTCCTGTGTTAACAATGCCTTTGCGGTGGCGCTGGGGGCTTACTAATATGGCATCATTATCAAACTGGTAAAAGTAGGGCAGCTGGGACCCTACGCAGGAGCTTCTGGGCATGCGCGGAGGGAGGGGGCAAAATAATGGGTTTTTTTGGGGGGGGGGACCAAAATAATGTTCGCTTACCATTTAAAATTACCTTAGACCGCCCCTGCCGTCAGGGCCAGGCTCAGGCTCAAGGGCTCCACCACCCCGGCTGGCCGGACCAGTGCCAGGCCTGCCGCCAAGACCAGCACTGCCAGGCACACCCACTGGCGCATCGCCTCAGACGAGGCACTTCTGCTCCACTGGCGTCCCCTCGGGGAAGGCGCTTCCGGTCCGCCACCATCTTGGTGCCGGGCGGGAGTTCAAGGCCACCGCGACGGGATTGGCCCGTGGGGAATAAAGGGGCATGGCTTATTCAAGACTCAAGAGGTTCCAATTTCCCACGGCACACCTGATGATCGCTCACGGCACGCTAGTGTGCCATGGCACACCTGTTGGGAAACACTGTTATAGTGCACCATCCAGAAGTCTACACATTCCCCAAGCACTACAAATCCCAGCATGACAGGACCGCAACAAGCATCTTCAGAAGGGAAAAATTAAGGGAAGGTGAATGCATTTTTCCATCTACCCACCCAGAGTTCAGCCCAAGCCCAAAGAAATATATGTTTGTGTTTGGAGGAAAACAAGAAAATTATCAAAGCGGTTCCATTGTACTCTGAAAATGTTACGGCTGCTTTCACCCTTCACGGCTTTCCATCAGCCTGTTTCTAAGCATTTAAATATATCTTTCTTTTTCCCCGCAACCCTCCTCCGTTCCCTTCACAATATATATATTTTCTTTTCTTTGCGACTTGCATGATGGAGTGGGAAACGAACCACCCTGCTTCTTCCCATCTGGGTTTCCATTATGATTGCCCTTTCGACTGCAAGGCAAACTGAATACAAATATCAAGTTGTGTTAAAAAATTATAGGACTTGTAAAGGGGGGAAAACATCACATGTGTTATTTTCCACCCTATTGGCAATTTCCCCATTTTTAACCAATTGGGAGGCGTATAATTACACATCCATACAAACTCCCCCTCTCAAGCATTCACTTGGTTCCCGCTCATTAAAAGCCACTATTAGGAGAAGGAGCCTTAGAAAAGCAGCACTTTTAACTCATTACCTGAGAATAAAAAAAGCCACTTTAAAAAAATTTAGCAGTCGATGGTACTTAAATTATATTGAGGTGCTACTGGAAATATTTGCCTCAATTGCATGCCGTAATAGCTATAATACTTGGCAACGCACAGCAGCCAGAAAAAGCCCCCCTCCCTGGAACCCACACTCTGTTTTCCAAATAACTTTTGCTACATTGTTGTGAGTTTTCTGGGCTGCATGGCCATGTTCCAAAAGCATTCTCTCCTGATATATCACTAGGGTTGCCACCTGTCCCGTATTATACGGGATGTCCCGTATTTTTGCTCTGAATTTCGTGTCCCGTATTTTCAGCTCCTGTCCCGTATTGACAGGACAGGTGGCAGCAGGCGGCAAGGCTGGGCCAGCAGTGAGCACAACCACACCGACAGCAGCTTTTCCATGGCGCTTGCGCTTGCTCGCCTTGCACTCACTCGTAGGCATGGCAGGCAGCAGTGGAAGCAACACAGTAAGTATGAGAAACCATCAGTTTAAAAATTCATTGAGCATATATCATGTAAATTGATTATTTATTTATTTATTTATTTCCGGCATTTTACCCCGTTCTTCTCAACCCCCGAGGGGGGACTCAGAGCGGCTTCCAAAAAGGCACAGTTCGATGCCAACACAGTAAAACACATAAAACACAGTATAAAACCCCCCAAAACATTACACATTAAAATACAATTACATCAACATATCATACACATTCATTTAAGTTTTTTTAAAAATATATATATATATATATATATATATATATCTGTTGTATCTGCTGTAATTCAGCCCTCGGCGTTGCCTGATAGCAGAGCTGTAGAAGATGCTGAGTTATCACCAGCTTGTAGTAGCATGCAGTTGGGAGGGGCTGATGATACTTCAGATGCTGGAGTAAGTAGAAAGAGGAATGCAAGCAATTCCAGCATTGATGAGTTAGAGCAGAGGAAAAGAATTCGGCAGATACTTACATCTCCCACAGATTCAGAGTCCTTTGAGGGTTTTCATGGAGATGTGGAATTTGAGTCTGAAGAGAGTGATACCGAGCTAGATTGGACTTTGGTAAAAGAAGTTCAGGATGTATGTAATTCTGACTCCAATAGTGACACGTTTATGGGGTTTGACAGTGACAAAGACTGGCCCTCTGAAACTTCTGGGAATGACTGGGAAACACTAAGTTTTGAGAGACACTGGGAGACCTGGAGAGACTCTCAAAGGGTGTCAGCTGCAGAGAAGAATGCAGCTGCTTCGCCTGAGCTGGAAGGGTGTGACACAGACGAGTCTGATCTTTAGGGTTATAAATTGTGGGCTTGGAAAATGACTCCTTGCGGCGGGCAAGGAGTTGTGTCTGGTATCCTGTTACCTTGATATCTTGTTATCTTGACATCCTGTTACCTTGGCATCCTGTTATCTGGTATCGTGTTCCTGACTACTCCTGCAGCCGTGTGTTCCTAGTGGCGGGGTTTGACTCCACAGGATCTTCTCTCCTGTTGGACCTTGGACTGTCATTTTCCACCATCATTCTCCTGCCCTTGACTTCAGACTGGTTACAGATGGTGCTTTTGGATCACCCCACAAAGGACATCACAGAGGACGTCTTGAGTTTGTTTTGGCTTCTCCTGCAGTGGTTTTTTGGGCTTTCCCTGGGTTTTCGTGGGTTTTTGCCAGTTTGGCTAGGTTTTTGTTAGTCCCATTCCCATTCCTTGTATAATAAATCTTTTGTTACCCCCTTTTACATCTGGGCTTGGCTCTATTTGGCGACTGATTTACAACAATATCAATATATTGTGCAAACCCAACACATACAATAGAACATATATAAATCACTATAAAGGACAAAGAGTCCCAATATATTAGAATAAATTCAGTGAAAGAGTCAACGGAGTACCTCCCAAATCAGTCCCGGGAAGTCAAAGGAGAAGCAATGTTCATTCGTGGATAATCCGGCTCAATAGTAAATCCCATGCATAGTCCGGTAATAACAATAATAATAATACTTTATTTCTAACCCGCATCCATCTCCTCAGAGGGGACTCGGAGCGGCTTACATGGGGCCGTGCAAAATATAAACAAAATATAAACAACATCAAAAAACAATAAACACAATAAAAAACATTTGTGAACACACAACAGCACAGGTGAATCTAAAACAGAAACGGTACACAGTGATTGTAAATCACACAAAAGCAAAAATTGTCTTTGACCAAGAGATGAAGCAAGATATCTCCGGGATGGAAAACGGTATTCCACATCAATGATAGTTGTAGTGTTGAGCAGAAATAAATCCAAGAATTTTCTGTTTCAAACAGGAAGGACGCTAAGACTGGCCGCTCATGGTAGAACTGCAAGGTGCGACCTGACCCGTTTCTCCTCATAAAGAGGCTTTTTCAAAGCGGAAATGTAAATAACCAGCTAGGCAGCAGGCGTCCTAATCATCTATAAAGCATAGTAATCATTAGTATCAAAAGATCCCATCATACATCTGCAGAAAAATAGATAATCAAATATATATTATACATACCATGAATTGTAGAAACATATAACATCGCTAGCATGCGTCAATTTGGTGACCCGTAGGTGAGTATTACCAGGTAGTTGGGGATTATATAGGTACTAATCAGGATAATTAACATATTCAGGTGTTAAATTGTGAAATATCTTTTACAGAGTCCTGGGGGGGGGGGGGTTACCCCTGATATCAGAAGTAGCCTGCAGTGCCTTTCATTCTCCTTGATTTGTGTTTGGGCAATGCTTTTGATGTTCCCTATGTACACTTGTCCACAGCTGCATGGTATACGTTAGACTCCTGCAGAGGTGAGAGGATCCCTCTTGTCCTTTGCTGAATGTAGCATTTGATGGATTTCTTAGTGGGTCTGTAGATCATTTGAAGGCCACGGGGGAGCTGCCGCTTCACCATCCATTTGTGACACCGAGTCCTTTGAGTACTTCCTCATTCTTCTGCCCACCACTGGAAGGTTTTACGGCGTCGTAAATTAGTTAAATTAGCCTCCTCGCATAAAGCGATACCTAAATTTCCTACTTGACAGATGCAACTGTCTTTCGGGCTGCAAAGGGCGACAGCAATCTAGACTAATGACCAGAAGCCAACTTCGACCCGAGCTGGCTTTGAGCTCATATGATCTCTCGGTCAGTAGTGATTAAAGCAGCTGACTATCAGCTAGTTGCGCCACAACCCGATATGTAGTATGGTACCTCACTTTGGGTCACATTGCTGTTTCTAATTGGTGTAGATCAGTGTTTCCCAACCTTTTTTGAGCCGCGGCACACTTTTAACATTAAAAAAATCCAGGGGCACACCACCAACCAAAATGACACAAAATGACACTCTAACACAGTAAAGAACAGCTGGGGGGTGGTGGCCTGCTGGGAGCAGCTGCTGGGAGTGCTGAAGCCGGGGAGGGGGCGGAGCCAGGCCGCGCCATGCCCCGCCCCTCCCCCCAGGGTTCACCTCTCCCAGCAGCTGCTCCAGCCTTGAGGGGGCAGTGCCAAGCCAGCAGTGGCAGAGCCAGCACAATGCTGGCTTGACACTGCCCCCAAGGCTGGAGCAGCTGCTGGGAGTGCTGAAGCCGGGGAGGGAGGAGCCAGGCCGTGCCATGCCCCGCCCCTCCCCCCAGCTTCAGCTCTCCCAGCAGCTTCTCTAGCCTTGAGGGGGCAATGCCAAGCCAGCAGTGGCAGAGCCAGCACAATGCTGGCTTGACACTGCCCCCTCAAGGCTGGAGCAGCTGCTGGGAGTGCTGAAGCTGGGGGAGGGGGCGGAGCCAAGCCGTGCCATGCCCCACCCCCTCCCCCGGCTTCAGCTCTCCCACAGAGGAGGAGCATGAGCAGTGGACGGGCTTCAGTGGGCGGGGCTCCTCTGCGCGGCTTCAGCGAGTGAGGGGTAAGAGTCATGGCGGGAGTCATGGTGGATTGGAGGCTGGCTGGGGAAACGGCCGAAGGAGACGGTGCCCCGGCCCCTTCTTCTTTTTCTTCGCTGCCGCCCGGCCCTTCCTCCTCCTCCGCGAAAGCAGCAAGAGTTCGGCAGGAGGAGGGGGGAAGGAAGGGGGCAGAGAGCTTTCCTCGCGGCACAGCAGGAGGTCCGTCATGGCACATTAGTGTGCCACGTCACAGCAGTTGAGAAACACTGGTGTAGATCAGTGGTTCCCAAACGTTTTTGGCCAACCGCCCCCTTTCCAGAAAAAAAATTTACTCACCGCCCCCTAGAAATTATTTAAAAAATTTTTAATGGCAATTAAACAGAAAGATATATGTATTAATGCCGTGGTTGTCAACCTTTCTAATGCCGTGACCCCTAAATAAGGTTCCTCATGTTGTGGTGACCCCCAACCATATTTTCGTTGCTACTTCATAAATAATTTTGCTACTCTTACGAATTCTAATGCAAATATCTAATGTGAAGGATGTATTTTTATTGTTGCAAATTGAACATAGTTAAAGCATAGTGATTAATCACAAAAACAATATGTTTGGGGGAGTATGGACAACGGGTGATGGGATTTGCAGTACCTTCAATCGATTCAGCTCTGACTTCCACAGACCACTGAGACCCCCACAAATTACAGAACTGGACCAAACTTGGCACAGAGAACCCACATGACCAACAGAAAATACTGGAGGGGTTTGGGAGGAATTGGCAGTGATTTTGGGGACATGTAGTTCACCTACATTTGGAGAGTGCTATGAACCCAGACAACTATGGATTTGGATGAAATTTGGCACAAATACTCAATATGCCCAAATTTGAACACTGGTGGAGCGTTGAGAAAATAGCCCTTCTCATTTGGGAGTTGTGGTTGCTGGGATTTATAGTTCACCTACAATCAAAGAACATTTTGAACTCCACCAACAATGGCATTGAGCCAAACTTGGCACACAGAACCCCCAATCGTTCACTGCCTCCTTGAAGGGGTTCACCGCCCCCCAAATTCTCCTGAGCCTCTCACCGCCCCCTTGGATCGCCTCACCGCCCACTAGGGAGCAATACCGCCCACTTTGAGAATCAGTGGTGTAGATGCACTTTAAGACATGGAGCAATGCATTCCGACTACAGGAAAAGAGCAAAATTCAAGGAAAGTTCGATCTCCAAGCGTAACTGTGTTTTAGTTTTGAGTGATTCGGGAAAGTGGAATTAGGTAAGGCTGCATTAAAATGCAAATCTCTGCTGAGCTGTTTCTCCTTAATATTTTTATTACTTCAACAGTAAGATGGCATAAGTAGGAAGTGAGGCATAGTCTTTACAGGACATGCGACACACCTCCAAATGTTCAGCCCTCCTGAACAACTGACTTGGAATTACGGGGTCTTTTTGAAGGAACGGCTTAGTGGCAAAAAAATAATTGCTGGCTCCCCCTTAAGAATTGCATCGAGATTATTTAAAGACATAGGGTGCATCTACACAGTAGAATTAATGCAGTTTGATCCCACTTGAACGACCATGTCTCAGTGCTATGGCATCCTGGGATTTGTAGTTTTTTGAGGCATCCACACTATTTGGCAGAGAAGACTAAATAACTTTTAAAACTACAGCTCCTAGATATACAGAAACACCAATTAATTGGAAGTTTAGACTGAACTCCAAAGCACTTCTGGTCTCAAGCATTTTGGATATTTCACCTGTACTTATTTAGAACATAAGAACATAAGAAGAGCCATGCTGAATCGGGCCTCAGCCCATCTTGTCCAGCATTCTGTGTCACACAGTGGCCCACTAGTTGTACACGGGGATCTCTAGCAGAAAGGAGGGCAAAACCCTCACCTGCTCCCGACCCCCCACAACCAGTACCCGGGGAAATCCTGCCTGCCTCCATCAACACAGAGGTGGCACTTGGATGTCCATTTCAGTAGCTACTGATTCCCTTGGTATCCATGAATCTGTCTAATCCTGCCTTGAAGCTGTCCAGGCTGACCGCTGTCACAACCTCCTCTGGAAGTGAGTTCCATAACCCAATGACCCTCTGGGTGAAGAAATATTTCCCTTTGTTAGTCCTAACTTTCCTATCTTGGAGCTTTAGGGAGTGCCCCCTAGTCCTAGTGTTGTGAGACAGAGAAAATATTTTTTCTCTATTCACCTTTTCTATCCCATGCATGATTTTATACACTTCGATCAAGTCACCTCTTAAACGCCGTCTTTCAAGGCTGAAAAGACCAAGGCGTTGCAACCTGATTTCGTAAGGGAGCTGCTCCATCCCTTGGATCATTCTTGTTGCCCTTTTCTGTACCTTTTCCAGTTCCGTTATATCCTTCTTGAGGTGCGGTGACCAGAATTGTACACAGTACTCCAGATGTGGCCTCACCATAGATTTGTATTTAGTCTGTTTAGTCCCATACCAGGAGTCCCTGGTGGCACAGTGGGTTTGTTACTGAACAATTTAGAACAGCCTGGCCCTTAGGGGGCAGAGGCCTAGAAGTTTATTTATTTATTTTATTTATTTACGGCATTTTACCCCGCTCTTCTCAACCCCCGAGGGGGGACTCAGAGCGGCTTCCAAAAAGCACAATTTGATGCCTACATCACAATCGCAGTATAAAAACACAATATAAAACCCTCCAGCATTCAACACTAAAATACATTGAAATACAATTATATTCACACATCCTATGCATTCACCTATGTTAAAAACAGTGTTCCGTCCATAAAAGCATTGAGCCCTATTCACCAACTTTCCATTAAACTACTAAAGTGCTGTCCTGTGCTACTATGCGAACGACTGGTCCCACATCCAGGCTTTCACTTTTTTCCTAAATGTCAGGAGAGATGGAATTGATCGTATGTCGCTAGGGAGCGCATTCCACAGACGGGGAGCCACCACTGAGAAGGCCCTCTCCCTCGTCCCCACCAGCCGCACCTGGGAAGCTGGCGGGAGCGAGAGCAGGGCCTCCCCGGATGATCTTAAAGTACGAGGTGGGACGTAGCGGCAGATGCGTTCGGACAAGTAAGCTGGGCCAGAACCGTATAGAGCAGTGTTTCTCAACCTGTGGGTCGGGACCCCCAGGGGGGTCGCGAGAGGGTTTCAGAGGGGTCGCCAAAGACCATCAGAAAAGTGTATTTCTGATGGTCTTAGGAAGCCCTTTGGCAGAGAAGGTTGAAGATCTCTCCGCTTTTTCTTCTCTTTCTGTTTGGAAACAGACTGGGCCTTCTCCCACCTAAAGCTCTCCTCTGCTGTGATTGGCAGGCCTCCCAGCCAAGGGGAGGGCTGATTCTGAGACTCCAAGCAGGGATGGGAGAGCAGGCGTGCTTGGTGCATGGCAGCATGATGCGCATGTGTGGGAGAGGGAGAGTGTGTGAGGTGGGATGGAGGCTCGCGCCAGCTAGTTCCTTCAAGGCATGAGGGTTCTGTGTAGGAAGTTTGACCCAATTCTATCATTGGTAGGGTGCAAGGGGCTCTTTGATTGTAGATGAACTATAAATCCCAGCAACTACAACTCCCAAATGTCAAGATCTATTTTCCCGAAACTCCACCAGTGTTCACATTTGGGTATATCGAGGATTCGTGTCAAGTGTGGTCCAGATCCATCATTGTTGAGTCTATAGTGCTCTCTGGATGTAGGTGAGCTACAACTCCCAAACTCAAGGTCAATGCCCACCAAACACTTCCAGTATTTGCTGTTGGTCATAGGAGTTCTGTGTTCCAAATTTGGTTCAATTCCATTGTTGGTGAATTCAGAACGCTCTTTGATTGTAGGTGAACTATAAATCCCAGCAACTACAACTTCCAAATGACAAAATCAACCCACCCACCCCCTCCCCAAATACAGTGATGAAGTAGCAATGAAAATAATGTTATGGTTAGGGGTCACCACAACATGAGGAACTGTATTAAGGGGTCGCAGCATTAGGAAGGTTGAGAAGCACTGGTATAGAGCTTTAAAGGTCAAAACCAGCACTTTGAATTGAGCCCGGAATTGGACCGGCAGCCAGAGGAGCTGACACAACAGGGTGGTGGTATGCTCCCTGTTAGTAGTCTGGCTGCCGCCCGTTGGACTAGTTCTAATTTCCGAACTGTCTTCAAAGGCAGCCCCACGTAGAGTGCGTTGCAGTAATCTATTCGGGATGTGACCAGAGCGTGGACGACCGTAGCCAGATCAGACTTCCCAAGGCGCACGAGTCTTAACTGTGCAAAAGCTCCCCCGGCCACCGCTGAGACCTGGGGTTCCAGGCTCAGCGATGAATCCATGAAAACTCCCAAACGGCTAAGTACCCCTAAAACGAGGATTTCAGCAGAACCTCTGGTGTAGTTTTAAAAGCAAACTAAAAATCCCTTTCCCAAATGATCTCAACAAAGGAGTCCGGAAGAAGATGCCACTGAAGTTTTTATTCTTGTCAGCTGAGAAGGATGACCACTGCAGATTCCTTGTCGCAAAGCAGTCATGAAGTTACATTCAAAACATATGCCATTTTCATACATTTTACAGAACTGTCAAATTCAAACTTTCCCACCCACTACATGCTATAGGCTTCATGATGATTGGATAGAATGCTGGAGCCAGCTGAGGTGGGAGCCAATCGTGAAACAGCACCGCTTTTGTCCTGGCGAATGGGAAGCGAGGGACAGGAATGTGTTCAAAACAAAGAGCAGCTGGAGTTTTCTTGATTAGATCATGTCCATATGTTAATGAAGAACCGAGGCTTTGACCTTTCGGGCCAAAGCAAGTTTTTTGTTCTTGGTGAGAAACAGGAATTGTCCTTAATGGCCCTGTACTGTGGACCAAAGGGCCAAATGCAGATTTTATCTATGCGGGTTTCAGTCTTCTGGATGGTAAACAAATAGAATAATTGTAGCCATGTATTGGTTTCCGAGGCCAAACAGTGACGGCCGGTTATGAAATATGAAATATAGTTATGCTATATATGACGACCCAGGAGACGTCGGGTCACTGTGGCAGGGCAGGGCTTTGGTGAAATCCCACCGCTGCCACCAATTATAACGACCTGGGTCCAATTATAATAACTTGGTCCACCCTAATTAACCAAAATGCCGCCGCCAACCTAATGCTATTAGGATTTTAAAATCAAATATGATCACCAGCTAGGCTCCTAAAGAAATCATTAACTGAGAGGATTCTAAGGAGAGGAAGAAGTACGATGGAGACTTTCTTCAAAATGAACAGGAAAGAATTTATTAACTAGAACAGGCTTTACAATAAGGCACAATAAGAGCTTGATGATTTACTTCTATTGAGGCAACGAACGTATGGTTACAGATACATTGTTCAAATGCGTGATGGTTTGCTGGATAACAAGATGTGCTGGAGCGTATGGTTACATAAAAGGTTTTTACTAAAGCTTAGATCTTCCACAATTCCCGTCAGTGCTAAAACTTGACTAAGTATATTACTGTCACCTTAATACTAAAACTTTTATTATTTATTTATTTATTTATTAGATTCGACTTAGTATACCACTCTCTCTGGCCCCAGAGCGGTTTACAAAAGTGACACAATAAAACATCGCAGATAAACACATTAAAATACGTTAAAACAGAATTTTTAAAAAACCCCAATAAACATGTTGAAGGCCAACTGAACAGTTGAATAGCGGTGAACAGGTGTTTCCAAGCAGGAACTTTTCTACACTAAAAGTCCCCTGAGTCTTGTCTGACGGGGTTAGCTAACTATTGCTAACTCCCCAGTCCCAGAGCCCACCTGCCTCTCTAACCCAGAGACTGCAAGGTGTTTTGTCTGACTATTCCAAGTCAGCCCTACTGGCTCTAAACTATAAGTGTCACCCCAAACTCTCTGGATGTGTCACTATAGAAATAGACTGATCAGACCACCAGCTGAGGCTTGGATGTTTCTGCTCCAAAACCTCGCTCAAGACTAAACTTTCCTGTCAGGATTTCTCCCTCCTAGACAGCTTAACTCCGCCCCCTTGGCTCTCAGCCAATCTCCTGGGAGACTTTGTAACTAGCCAGAGAAACTCTAAAGCCACACCTCCTGTCTCTGGCAACTACCTTCTCCTAATGGCTGCTGTGTGGATCTCCCTTCCTAAGATGGATGCCAGCTATTCTAACCAGGGAGCCAAACTGCCACACAGGCTTCGGCCTGCTCAGAATGGGTGAGTCCTTACACCATACATTCTATAAACGCGGGACGAGGCTAATCTCAGAGGGTCCGGCGTTTATGAAACAAAAGGAGACTTTCAAAATGGGGAGAGGGGAAAGAAACCTCTCCAAACCAGAAAGAGTCCTCTGTCATGCAAATTGTTTCAATGATTGGATTAAAGGGTGCAGCCAGGAATGCGGTCACCCCAATCTCAAAACAAACAGCTGGGTCACGTAGCATTCCTTCACATATGTTGATTGTCCAAGATGGCCGCGTCGAGCAGGCGTCCAAACGCCGAGCTCCGCCGAGCCTCTGGTAACTTTTCCCGTGCCGTTTCCCGCACAGCACCCCTACTGCTGAGGGGGGATGCTCTTTGCCTGGGGAACGACTCACCGGACTTGCCCGACTTGCCTGGTTCAGGGGGGTCGCTGCTAGAGGCTCCGAGGCGCTCCCTGCCCCTTCTCGAGGTCTTGCAGGCCGATGCCGAGTTCACCTTGGAGGCTGCTCAGGCGCCGGCCTCCGTCCTCAGGGCCCTTGCGGGACTGAGGGACGTTGCTGCCTCCGGGAGGCCCCCCGGCCTGGTGGGGACTGCTGCGACTACGACGACCACAGTGACCCCCCCGGGGGTGCCTGGCTTGGTCCCCTGTGCCTTGGCCGGGCCTGGAAGGGGCCGGGCCTTCTACCCCCCCCCAACTACACCCAGGGGGACGCTGGCAAACAACCCGGGAACACCGGGGACGTACCGCCGGACCTTGCCGGCCTCACCCATCATCTCGGCCAGTTGGTTGAGCGGCTGGCCATCTGGCTGGGTGAGTTGGACAGGCTGGGACCGGCGCTGGCGTCCTTGTGCGGCGCGGCGGCCCCCCGCTGCCCGGACCCCTGCCCTGGGCCTGGAGAAGGCACGGCCGGTGGAGCACTGGGCCCGCCTCGCTCGGCCTCCTCGCACCCGGGTCTGGAGGAGAGAGGGCCGAGTGGGGTGGCCAGCCCCGCCCCACAGATGGACCTTCGGAGGATGGCCGATGGTCTGCCGAGGGGCCCCCCTCTCTGAGGAGCCGACCCTGCCCACGGGCGAGACCCCAGTAGGAGTGACGGCGGTCCAGTGGTGGAGCCCGTGGGTGGCCCTGGGACGCTGCCCCCCCCGGGCTCGACGGTGGAGGCATCAGCTGGCTGCCCCAACATGGCGCCGGCCTCGTCCAGCCTGGCGTCCCTGGCCCCGCCCCCTCCACCTTCCCCAGTGGCTGGGACCACGCCCCCGGCAGCCCCTGTCGTGGAGTTGCCGCCGTTGCCGGTCCCGCCGCCCAGGGCCGTGAGCTCCCCGTTGCCGCTGCGCAGGCGGCCCGCGACGGATGCGGTGGACATCGAGGGGGTCCTGGCGAGGGTTCCGGGGGAGCAGCCCCGGCAACATGCGGGGCGGCTGCCGGCAGTCCCCCTGACTGTGGTCAGTTCGGGCCCCGGTGGGTCGCCCAAATCCGATGGACACCCGACGAGGCAGAGACGGGGTCGAAGGCGGGGTAGGGGGCGGGGTCGGAGGACGTCCCTCCCCTGCTCTGTAATACCTCCCCCCCCCCACGGTGGCTGTCTTCCGGAAGGCGCCCTTCGGAGGGCCCCGTCCCAGGACTTTCCGGAACACTGCCCGCAGGCACGGGCGCCTCCACCGCGAACCCCAATCTAGGAGGGTGGACAAGCCGCTGATAACGAGGCATGGTCCACAGGCTGGCAACGACCGACACTGCAGTGACAGTCACTGCTTAGACTTGGAGTCTTTGAGGACGTTCCTCGATTTGTGGGATCCCCCCCCGGCTCCCCCCATTTGATGGTCGCCCTCGATAGCTCCACCGGGTGGCTCTGCCCTTTGGCATGAGCCTGGTCTCCTCCCCCCTATTTACTGTTGTTCACCCTGTGATGTTTTACCCCCTGTATGTTTTGTATGTTTATTTACGTATTCTCTGTATTTTGTTGCTTCGGCTCCTGTGAGCCGCCGCGAGCCTTAGGGAGTCGGCGGCATAGAAGTCCGAATAAATAAATAATATATATATATATATATATATGATATATATATATATATATATTTTAAAAAAATATAGGAAAGGAAAAAACATGCAAGAAAATGGTTACATGGAAGGGGAGGGTTTCAGGGAAATGTCACCAATATCTCGTAATTACTTAATATGAAAGGGGTGGAAAGAAAGTCCATATGATCTTGAAAAGCATCAAATTCATATGCTTTGGGAAAGTCCATAATAGAAGAGCCCATATAAAAGAATGTCCATCCGTGTCCTTGGAAAACTTATAAGAAAGAGTCCTTTTCGCGAATAGCCTGATGAGAGTCCAAACACACGGAAGTCCTTGGAAAACTATGTCTCCCAACATCCTTGGGGTGGCCCTATGCAGGCCCGTCTGCATGCAGCCCTTGTGCACAAAGGGTCCATGGCTTCAGGCCTCAGTTTAAGGTCGCTCGTTGATGGCTGGAACAATAGCTTTTAAAAAACCGGCAGGTTTGGCAATCAGCTGGTCCGTGGAAGAAATACCAACCTTGGCACACAGAACCCCCATAACCAACAGAAAATCCTGGAGGGGTTTCGGAGGAATTGACAGTGATTTAGGGGAGATGTAGTTCACCTACATTTGGAGAGCACTCCGAACTCAAACAACCCTGGATCTGGACCAAATTCGGCACCAATATTCAATATGCCCCAATTTGAATACCGGTGGGGTTGGGAGATTGCTTTTGTCATTTGGGAGTTGCAGCTGCTGGGATTTATAGTTCACCTACAATCAAAGAGCATTCTGAACTTCCAACAGCAATGGAATTGAACTAAACTTGAGCAATAGAGAATACTGGACCTTGGAAATTGGGAGCTGCTTGCATTTTTCTTCGTGCCACGGCCATCTCCCAGGAGGTGCCTGCAAACGCCGCAGCGACTCGGGGGGCGTTTGCAGACACTGAGGCTTTCCTTCTGTGCTGGACCAGCTGGCAAGCACACACTCACAAGCGCGCAACTGTCAGTTGGAATCCTTGGGCAGGTGTTGCCTGAAAACCGCAGCACGCGCCCCCTTCCTCTCCTCAACTCCGCCCACGGCGCAGTCCCTTATCACCCCTTCCTTCCAAGGGACCCATTGGATTGGAAGGGGCGCTACAGGACTGTGTTGTGGGCAGCGTTGAGGAGAGGGGGGGGGGGGGGCGCTGCAGTTTCCAGGCAGCGCCTGCACGGGGTTTCCAACTGGCAGGCGCACACTTGTGCACTTGCGAGTTGGAATCCCACCACCGCCCCCTTACAGGGCTTCAGTGCCCCTCAAATTCTCCTGAGCCTCCCACCTCCCCCTTGAATTGCCTCACCGCCCACTAGGGGGCGGTACCACACATATTGCTGTCGAACCATCCACGTCTCAACCGTATCATTGTTAGTTTTCCATAGATCAGTGTTTCTCAACCTGGGGGTCGGGACCCCTTTGGGGGTCGCGAGGGGGTGTCAGAGGGGTCGCCAAAGACCATCATAAAACACATTATTTTCTATTGGTCATGGGGGTTCTGTATGGGAAGTTTGGTCCAATTCTATCATTGGTGGGGTTCAGAATGCTCCTTGATTGTAGGTGAACTATGAATCCCAGCAAGTACAACTCCCAAATGTCAAGGTACTGTATATTTTCCCCAAACTCCACCAGTGTTCGCTTTTGGGCATCTTGACTATTCGTGCCAAGTTTGGTCCAGATCCACCATTGTTTGAGTCCACAATGCTCTCTGGATGTAGGTGAACTACAACTCCAAAAGTCAAGGTCAATGCCCACCAAACCCTTCCAGTATTTTCTGTTGGTCATGGGAGTTCTGTGTGCCAAGTTTGGTTCAATTCCATTGCTGGTGGAGTTCAGAAAGCTCTTTGGTTGTAAGTGAACTATAAATCCCAGAAACTACAATTCCCAAGTATCAAGATCTATATTCCCCAAACTCCACCAGTGTTCACATTTGGATATATTGAGTATTTGTGCCAAGTTTGATCCAGATCTATCATTGTTTGAGTCCACAGAGCTCTCTGGATGTAGGTGAACTGCAACTCCCAAACTCAAGGTCAATGTCCACCAAACCCTTCCAGTATTTTCTGTTGGGAGTTCTGTGTGCCAAGTTTGATTCAACTCCATCGTTGGTGGAGTTCAGAATGCTCTTTGATTGTAGGTGAACTATACATCCCAGCAACTACACCTCCCAAATGACAAAATCGCCCCCCCACAATCCCACCAGTATTCATACTTGGGTGTATCAGGTATTTGTGCCAAATGTGGTCCGCGAATGAAAATACATCCGATATTTTACATGATTCATAACAGTAGCAAAATTACAGTTATGAAGTAGCAATGAAAATAATTTTATGGTTGGGGGTCACCACAACATGAGGAACTGTGTTAAGGGGTCGCGGCATTGGAAAGGTTGAGAAACGCTGCCATAGATGATGGTGGAGAAAGGCAACACATACGTGCTTGGAGAATAACCCTTATGAAACAAGAGTAAAAGAACATCTATAAAGTGGAAAACTTTTTAGAAGCTGCGGGGGGAGGGGGGGAAGAAAAAAAACACAACACAAAGAGTTTTGAAGTGTTCTTCTGATGCCACTTGCCAACTTTGGAGTGCGCCAGATGTGACTTGCTTGCGATTTAGAAATCTCCCCCATCCTTCTTGGTACAAAAGATTTGCACTGGTGAGGGAAGCGGTGTGTCTTGAAAACGCTGGCGCACTGATTCAGAGGTATCAGAGAGGTAGGCTTGGAAGCCACATCACAGCTGTGGAAAATGGCAGCCGTACAGCAAGCGCCTCCTCCAATGTCCACAGAAGCCTTTGTGCGCCTGCCATGGCTGACGAAGAGAGCAACGCAACCGAACAAAGCAGTCGCTTTCCCATAATGCTCCGAAAAGCCTGGCACGCTTTTTTTTCTGTCCTGGTTTTATCACTATAATACTGGGCTTATTTTGTTGGTGGTGAGGGTGGGCTTTTTAAGAAAAACATTAATCTATAGCATTATAAATCATGCTCCGGCTTGAGCTAAGCCTGGAGATATTTGAAAGCTCGTGGGAGGAAACACACAGGTTGAAATGTCAAAAGCAGAGTGCTGGCTTGAAGTGGAGAGAGGGGAATCCTCTTGAATGACAGAATACATGGAGACAATCCAAAGTTGCATCTAAACTGTAGAATTAATGAAGTTTTGACATGACTTTAAATGGCATGGCTCGCTACTAGGCATGGTTTCGAACCCAAAAATCGTGATTCTAATCTCAAATGGGGGGGGGGGGGGGGGTTTTTTTTATTATTAATAGAAATAATGGCAAAAAATTTCCCAAAATTTCTAAAATGTAACGTAATAACTAACGAAATTCGTTAGTAGTTCGTATGCCAGCGCATGCGCATTCCAGATGGTTTTGGCCTACAACTCCCAGAAATCCTAACAGCTGGTAAATTGGCTGGGATTTCTGGGAGTTGTAGGCCAAAACTTGAATAAATCACACTGAATTTGGCGGCTTTCGCTGATGCCCCCCCCCCCCCAGAGGCACTAGACGCCTCTGAAGTCCTGGCGAGGGCTCCAGAGGCGCGGCCCCGACGCCGAGCCTGCCAGCTGCCGGTCGCCCCCCTACCAGCGACCTCACCACAACCCCCCCGCCTTCCCCTGACGGCCGGGAGCTGACTGGTCCACTGAGCCTGAGCAGATCAGCTTTGGATCTGGCAAGCCACGAGGGGTACCCAGCATGGAGGTCAGGTGACCGTCGGAGAAGGCGGCGTCGGAGGCCGAAGAGCAGCAGACTCCTTGGCCCTGGGACGCTTGCCACTGCCTGCCCAAGAGAAGGGAGGCCTGCATCGCTCGAGCCCAAGCCCTGGAATCTGCTGCGTGCTAGAACTTTCTGGGGTCCGGGCTTTAGGCGACGGAGGCCCCCTCTTGCAGGCTCACAGCGGAAGAAGGTCGCGTACCGTGTGGATCGGGCACCTCCTGCCGGACCCCTGGACAATGGGGGACTGGCCACTTTGGACCAGTTCTGCGGGATCACTTTGAGACCGCCTTCGCTCCCCCCCTTTGATGGGAGAGTAGGGCCCGCTTGACCTGC
This sequence comes from Anolis apletophallus, assembly GCA_030556195.1. NCBI lineage: Eukaryota > Metazoa > Chordata > Lepidosauria > Squamata > Anolidae > Anolis > Anolis apletophallus. The sequence goes on along the minus strand of JARBWK010000002.1, from coordinate 213,782,081 downwards.
TGGGCACTCTCCTGCTGGATCTTTGCTCCCACCTTGTTCCCTTCCCTCCCTTTTCTACCCCCTTTCGATTGTTGTATTGTTTGTCTGTCATCTATTGCTATGTTATTTGTTGCCTCTTGGCCTTGTAAGCTGCTGCGAGCCTCACGGAGTTTAGCGGCATAAAAGTCCAAAGTAATAATAATAATAATAATAATAAAATAATTCTAGATGGGACTCTCCAAATAGGAAGGAGGGAGGGAGGGGGTATTCTATTCTTGGAAGCAGCAAAAAAAAGGAGGAGCCCCCCCCCCTCGCTCCTCCCTGCCTCTCTCTCATCCGGATCCTGAGGGAGCGAGGGCCCAAGTTTGCCCAGGCTGGTCATATACCTACATTCCATGCACATGCAATAATACAGCAGTAATAACAATGGGTATAAGAAGGGGTAAAATTCAAACCAAGTATTCTGACTGTGGTCCCTCCTCAAGCGGTGCAAACTGCAAAAGGCTCTTCTCTATGAGCAGCCAAAAGCCCGGGCACAGCGTTTGCTGCCTGGGTGCACACACATACATATTCTTTGGGGGATTTTCTGCAGAATCCGGGCTCATAGAGAAGATTCTGCAGCAAATCCCCCCCAAGAATATGTATGTGTGTGCACCCAGGCAGCAAACGCTGTGCCCGGGCTTTTGGCTTTTCCCGGCTCATGGAGAAGAGCCTTTGCAGTTTGAGGAGGGACCACAGTCAGAATACTTCGGTTTGAATTCTACCTCTTCTTATACCCATTGTTATTACTGCTGTATTATTGCATGTGCATGGAATGTAGGTATATGACCAGTTGGATTACTTATAATATTAGGCACTTACAGTAGCATTCATTCTATTATACATTAGGTTGGTTTCTCACCCCAATACTCTTTGATGCTTTAGATCCTGGCAGGCAGGAGAGGCAGGGAAGCCTGGAAAAATGTAAAGAGAGGTTTACTCAGAAGTAAATCCACAAAGGAGGGCACTTCATCCAAAGTGCCCTCCTTTGCAGATTTACTTCTGAGTAAACCTCTGTTTACATTTTTCCAGGCTTCCAGCCGAAAGAAGGAGCGAGTTTAGGGCTTGCCTTGCCATAATGCTTATTGGCAAGGGAGGCGGGAGGGTGGTGAGAGAGAAGGAGGGTGCCCCCTTACGACCTAATAACGACACTTAAGAAAATCCTGGCCCCGGTTCTATAAAGAAAGTCCACTTCCTGGTTGGCGTTCCAGGTGCGGAAATACTCGAAAGTAGCATTTCTTACGAATTTCTTACGAATCATTTCATTTTCATAACTTTTTTCTCATGCCTACTCGCTACTATGGAATCATGGGCATAGCTTTACAATGTCTCAAGCCTTCTCAGGCAGAGTGCTCATGCCTCACCCTAATCCCAGTCTCCTAGCATTGAGCTACAGGAGTCAAATGGAAACAAACTGCATTGATTCTACAATCAATTCTTCCTTGGGGAAGCGAGGCCTACCACATGCATCCTAGACCCCTGCCCATCCTGGCTGACCAAGGAAGCCAGAGGGGGTTTGGCAGAGTGGGGGAAGGTGGTGGTTAATGCCTCCTTGCAGGAGGGCAAAATTCCAGCCAGCTTAAAGCAAGCTGTGATAAAACCGCTGTTGAAAAAACCTTCACTGGACCCCACTCAATTTGTGAACTTGGTAGACACTGATTATCTTGATCCGGCACAGTCTGGCTTTAGGCCGGGACATGGTACTGAAACAGCCTTGGTCGCCTTGGTAGATGATCTACGCCGGGAACTCGACAGGGGGAGTGTGTCCCTGTTGGTTCTGCTGGACCTCTCAACGGCTTTCAATACCGTAGACCACGGTATCCTTCTGGGTGGCCTTGCAGATATGGGGCTTGGGGGTACTGGATTGCAGTGGCTCCAATTATTTCTGGAAGGTCGCACCCAGAAAGTGTCATTGGGTGACACCTGTTTGGCTTCGCAGCCTTTGTCTTGTGGAGTCCCTCAGGGTTCAGTTCTGTCCCCGATGTTATTTAACATCTACATGAAACCGCTGGGAGAGATCATCCGTAGTTTCGGAGTAAGGTGTTATCTGTACGCAGATGACGTCCAGATCTGTCACTCCTTCCCACCTGTCACTAAGGAGGCTGTCCAGACTTTGAACCGGTGCTTGGCTGCTGTATCGGACTGGATGAGGGCTAGCAAATTGAAACTTAATCCAGACAAGACAGAGGTCCTCCTGGTCAGTCGAAAGGCCGAACAGGGCATAGGGTTACAGCCTGTGTTGGACGGGGTTACACTCCCCCTGAAGACGCAGGTTCGCAGCTTGGGAGTGATCCTGGATTCATCGCTGAGCCTGGAGCCCCAGGTCTCAGCGGTGGCCGGGGGAGCTTTTGCACAGTTAAGACTCGTGCGCCAGCTGCGCCCGTACCTTGGGAAGTCTGATCTGGCTACGGTCGTCCACGCTTTGGTCACATCCCGAATAATTAGTGCAACTCTACGTGGGGCTGCCTTTGAAGACAGTTCGGAAATTACAACTAGTCCAACAGGCGGCAGCCAGACTTCTAACTGGAGCTACATACAGGGAGCATACCACCCCCTGTTGTGTCAGCTCCACTGGCTGCCGGTCCAATTCCAGGCTTAATTCAAAGTGCTGGTGTTGACCTTTAAAGCTCTATACGGTTCTGGCCCAGCTTACTTGTCCGAACTGCTGCTACGAATCTGCTGCTACATCCCACCTCGTACTTTAAGATCATCCGGGGAGGCCCTGCTCTCGCTCCCGCTGGCTTCCCAGGTGCGGCTGGTGGGGACGAGGGAGAGGGCCTTCTCGGTGGTGGCTCCCCATCTGTGGAATGCGCTCCCTAGCGACATACGATCAATTCCATCTCTCCTGTCATTTAGGAAAAAAATGAAAGCCTGGATGTGGGACCAGGCGTTCGCATAGTAGCACAGGACAGCACTTTAGTAGCTTTAATGGAAAGTTGGTGAGTAGGGCTCAATGCTTTTATGGACGGAACACTGATTTTAACATAGGTGAATGCATAGGATGTGTGAATATAATTGTATTTTAATGTATTTTAGTGTCAAATGCTGGAGGGTTTTATATTGTGTTTTACACTGCGATTGTGATGTAGGCATCAAATTATGCCTTTTGGAAGCCGCTCTGAGTGCCCCCTCGGGGGTTGAGAAGAGCGGGGTAAAATGCCGTAAATAAATAAAATAAATGGGCAAACTTCGACCCTCCAGATATTTTGGACTCCCACAATTCCTATCAGCCTGGTGTAGATGCATTCCATGTGGGATGACACAACATGCCCGCCCAAAACCTTTGGAGCCCTTTGCAGCTTTGCTATGGTGAAGATTTTGTGCACGTCAACCCAAAATGCTCTGCCACTGGAGATATGGGCTCTCCGTAACCTGAATACCTTCCGCAGAGCATGCAAGACACATTTATTTAGGCAGGCTTTTATTGTGTTTTATCTACTATTTGTATCCGCGCAACTATGCTGTAAACCACCCCGAGCCCCTGGGAGTGGCGGTGTATAAGTCCAATAAATAAAATACATTAAAAAAGCTCATTTGGTTTGACTTTAGTCAGTTGCTTCTGCATCTGTCTTATTCTTCGCAGGCTGGTTCATTGCGACCTCCTTCCGCATTCTGACGTGGATGCCTGCACCCTCCAGAGACAGTGAGATTTGGATGGCGTTCATCTTCACTCTTTTACCACGCCAACATAGTACTGGCAAGCCCTACGAGACTTGCATTCAATAACTCATCCTTACATCGGATTTTCCGTCGACATAATCCACTTTATTTTCCCGAAGGACTACACAATTTGGGACTGCGATTACCAATATCGGGACTCTCGGAGAGGTACTCCACGCATGTGGAATGTAACATTTAGAGTTGTATTTTGTCTTTGGGTGTGCTCAACTCACGATATATGTTATAGTCCACATACTATTTGAATACACTGTGAGCAGAAGAGGTTGCACATATTAAGACCTTGAATGGTCTGGGGCCAGTGTACCTTAGGGACCACCTCATCCCATACTGTCCCGCTAGGCCTCTACGTTCAGAGGTGGGTCAACTCTTGGAGGTGCCCAGCGTTAGAACATACCATCTGACTGCCACAAGATGGAGGGCCTTCTGAATAATTGCCCCTACCCTGTGGAATGCAGTGCCTTTCAGAGTCCGTGCCCTTAGGGACTTAGTGGCATTCCGGAAGGCGTGCAAAACCCTCCTGTTCCGGCAGGCCTTTGGGTATTAATGCTGTGATTTGTAGGCTACTTCGCCTTCTTGTGATGTGTAATGCCGATGAAGTCATATACACCTGTGCCATCGGCTTGTTGTGTATTTTATGGTGTTTTATATTCTGTTTTTAACTCTGAATTCATGTCATAAGTCGCCCCGAGCCATCCGGGAGTGGCAACTCACAAATTCAAATAATAAATAAATAATAATAAATATTGACTTCATATTGAATAGAGTTACCACTTCAATATTGACTTTCATTTAGTTTTTTCATGCTTATTTGTGTTTGTGTATATTGAATGACTAATACTGTATACCAGGGCTGTCCAACTGGCGGCCCTGGGGCCGGATCCGGCCCCCCCAGCCTGTTGGGCACGGCCCCAGCTATGCCCCCAGCCGCCATTTTTAATTTTTTAAAAAAAAATCTAAAATTTTTTAAAAAATGGCGGCCGGGGGGAGGGGAGGCGGGGCAGGGAGGAGGAAGAGAGCTAGCTCCTCCTCCCTGCACCGCCCCCTCCGTCCCTCTCTCCGCGCCGAAAAGGAGGAGTAGGCGGCGCCAAGGGCAGCGCGTCACGCCAGGCCTGTGACACGCTGCCCTTGGCGCCGCCTTCTGCTCTCCCTCCTCCTCCTCTTTCCCGGGCGCCGTGCCTTTCCCTGGCGTCATGGCGCTCGGGACAGCCGTGGTGCCCGGGAAAGAGGAGGAGGAGGGAGAAATTCCTTCTCCACAGCGTCAAACCGGGCAAGAGGCATGGCGAAATCGCCGTGCCTCTTGCCCAGTTTGATGCTACAGAAGGAAGAGTGGCGCAAAGGGAGCCCCTCTCTGCGCCTCCCTTCCTTCTCCACAGCGTCAAACCGGGCAAGAGGCATGGCGAAATCGCCGTGCCTCTTGCCCAGTTTGACGCTGCAGAAGGAAGGGAGGCGCTGAGAGGGGCTCCCCTTTGCGCCTCTCTTCGTTCTCCACAGCGTCACACCGGGCAAGAGGCATGGCGAAATCGCCATGCCTCTTGCCCAGTTTGTCGCTGCAGAAGGAAGAGAGCCGCAAAGGGAGCCCCTCTCTCCGCCTCCCTTCCTTCTCCACAGCGTCAAAACCGGGCAAGAGGCATGGCGAAATCGCCGTGCCTCTTGCCAGTTTGACGCTGTAGAAGGGAGGGAGGAGCAAGGGAACCCCTCTTTGCTCCGCCCTCCCTCCTACAGCGTCACTCCCCTGGATCGGCCCCGCCCCTGCGATTGGCCCCGCCCCGCTCCGGCCCGCCAAGTGGTCAGCCACCAGACGTCCGGCCCTTGGGCCTATAGAAGTTGGACAGCACTGCTGTATACCAGGGGTGCTCATTAGGTAGATCACGATCTACTGGTACGTAGAGAAGGGGTGAGAAGGGCAGAATATAAATGATGTAAATATATAAATAAATAGGTCTTAATAAATGTTACATTAGCTACTTCTTGGTCCTACAGAAAAGAATGAAAACATAGTCAGGTTTATTAGTTTAATGCCATTGAACCATTTTAAAAATGAAAGGAGATACTATACAGATGTTTCCCTGACCCACAATCTGAAAAGGACTGCAAGTTCTGTTCCCTTTTGACAACTCTTGAGAAAAGTGCTGGTTGCTTGAGGCAGCTCCTATTGCAATAATGTAGTGACCAAGAAACCGTGAACTTTGCTCAGTTTCAGGCCTTTCAATAACAGAACAGACTTCTGTCTTGAACTGAGTGCAATACAAAGCCAACGCAATAGTTTCTGCCCAGAAACACTCTTGCTCTGACCTCCAAAGCCTGCAGACATTAAACAAGACAGTGTTTTATTTTGCTTTTTTTTCTTTAAAAAAGGCAGTGTTACCAACTTCAGGAACAGGAGCTCCACTCTGCCGCCTGATGCAGCTCACTTCTTAATGTCACATCTCTTTTAATGCTCATATATCAAGCACTAAATGGGTATTGTGACGCTTCCCCCAGCCCCACCGCTGCATCCCCGTGTCTGGAAAAGCCTTGCTTGTTGAATTTCTGCCTGCGATGCAGCTGTCAAAGGCACAGGGGCACACACAAAAAGGAGAAACCGTGCCTGTTATCGCCTGCTCCGAATGCTTACAGGACGCCAAGCCCCATCACCATCTATTTGTCAGGTAAGAGCACAGAGGGCAAAAGGAACCTGCAAGGGGAAAGGAGGCTGCAAGGAATGAGCCCTCAATGGCAAATGGAGGAGGCAAAAGGAAACAAAATGAGCCAGGAACGAAATAAAGCCTCATATTCATTCCCTGTCATATACATTCCCTTAAATCCCAAAGGATAAGAGACTTTTTAAAGTGAATGCCTGTGAGGAACTATCTGCTGGACTTTAAACAGCCTTGACCAAAAAAAAAGGGGGGGGGACCACTAAGGCCCCATCTATAGTGTCATACAACCCAGTTTGAAACTGCATTATATGGACAGTGTAGACAGGCGTGGGCAAACTTGAGCCCTTTTGGGTGTTTTGGACTCCAACTCCCACAATTCCTAGGAATTGTGGGAATTGGAGTCCAACACACCTAGAGGAACTGATGTAGACTCACATAATGCATTTCAATGCTGTTAAACAGCACTATATGAGTCTACACCAGGGCTGCCCAGGAAGTCGATCGCGATCGACTGGTCAATCCTGGGACCGAAGGAGGTCGATCCCAGCCAGATGGGGCACTTCTAAAGGGGGCGGAGCCATGCTGTGCCAAGCCCCGTCCCCTCCCCCAGCTACAGCTCTACCACAGCTTCTTCAGCCTTGAGGAGGATAGTGCCAAGCCAGTAGTGGCTACTTATGCCACCACTGGTTTGGCACTACCCTCCTCTAGCATGGAGAAGCTGTGGTAGCGCTAAAGCCAGAGGGGGAGGGGGCAGAGCCATGCCGCACCAAGCCCCGCCCCTCCCCAGCTACAGCGCTACCACAGCTTCTTCAGCCTTGAGGAGGGTAGTGCCAAGCCAGTAGTGGCTAGCTATGCCACCAAGGCTTGGCACTACTCTCCTCTAGCCTGGAGAAGCTGTGGTAGCGCTAAAGCCAGAGGGGGAGGGGGCGGAGCCATGCTGTGCCAAGCCTCGCCCCCTACCCCAGCTACAGCTCTACCACAGCTTCTTCAGCCTTGAGGAGGGTAGTGCCAAGCCAGTAGTGGCTAGCTATGCCACCACTGGCTTGGCACTACTCCTCCCCTAGCCCGAGAAGCTGTGGTAGCGCTAAAGCCAGAGGAGGGGCGGTGGCATGCTGTGCCAAGCCTTGCCCCCTACCTAGCTACAGCTCTACCACAGCTTCTTCAGCCTTGAGGAGGGTAGTGCCAAGCCAGTAGTGGCTAGCTATGCCACCACTGGCTTGGCACTACTCTTCTCTAGCCTGGAGAAGCTGTGGTAGCGCTAAAGCCAGAGGGGGAGGGAGCAGAGCCATGCCGCACCAAGCCCCGCCCCTCCCCCGGCTTCAGCGCTACCACAGCTTCTTCAGCCTTGAGGAGGGTAGTGCCAAGCCAGTAGTGGCTAGCTATGCCACCACTGGCTTGGCACTACTCTCCTCTAGCCTGGAGAAGCTGTGGTAGCGCTAAAGCCAGGGGGGAGGGGCGGAGGCATGCTGTGCCAAGCCTCGCCCCTACCCTAGCTACAGCTCTACCACAGCTTCTTCAGCCTTGAGGAGGGTAGTGCCAAGCCAGAAGTGGCTAGCTATGCCACCACTGGCTTGGCACTACTCTCCTCTAGCCTGGAGAAGCTGTGGTAGCGCTAAAGCCAGAGGGGGAGGGGGCGGAGCCATGCTGTGCCAAGCCCCGCCCCCTCCCCCAGCTACAGCTCTACCACAGCTTCTTCAGCCTTGAGGAGGGTAGTGCCAAGCCAGTAGTGGCTAGCTATGCCACCACTGGCTTGGCACTACTCTCCTCAAGCCTGGAGAAGCTGTGGTAGCGCTAAAGCCAGAGGGGGCGGAGCCAGGTTGCGCCAGGCCACGCCAAGCCCCGCCCCCTCCCCCTGCTCCGCCCTGCTTCTCTCTCGGTAGATCTTTCTCACTTGGTTTTATTATAAGTAGCTCGCATGCTGAAAAAGTGTGGGCACCCCGATCTACACTGAGCAGTTTGAAACGGTATTATAGGGCCGTACAGAGGGGGCATAATAAGCTCCAGCTAAATACAGATTGAGAAGTATAAGGCAACAAAAAACCTTCAACATCCCAAATTAGATAAAGGAGCGGGAAAACCTCAATTATTTCAAGTGAACAGCGGCTTATAGGAAGAGACTTGTTTGTTTCAGGTCAGCAAAATATAATAGCTCTCCAGATGTGGCCGAGCCAAGAACATTAACCTCCCCAATAAACTGCAACTTCAATCACAACAGATCCCAAGCAATTTTTTTTTAACATATGATGGACTCCATTTTGAAACCGCACAAAGTCATTAAAGGAATACCATTTAGAGCAGGCCTGGGCAAACTTCGGCCCTCCAGGTGTTTTGGACTACAACTCCCACAATTCCTAACAGCCTACCGGCTGTTAGGAATTGTGGGAGTTGTAGTCCAAAACACCTGGAGGGCCGAAGTTTGCCCAGGCCTGATTTAGAGGGTGTTGTTGCCCTGAACCCCCACCTCCATAACTGTACATTGTTAGTGTGAAAATATGGTAGTACAAGAATCCATTTTGCTTCCACTAAGAGGTCCAAGTCTTTCCATTTGGATAAGTGCTGAGAATTTCATGTCTTTTCCATTCAAAACAAAAAGTTTCCGCGCATTATTTGCCACCTTGTGGTGTGTTGTCACAAACCAGCAACTGGAAGCCATTTTGCTCAGTCTATGCAGACTGCTTATGTCACAAGGCAGTTTTAAAAAGAGGACAAACTCAGTTTCTGAGCACTCCTCACCTCCATTTCATTCTCCCCTCAAAAAGTAGCCATGACCGCGACACCTAGTAAGTTGAGTCCCAGCAAAGGCATGGTTCTTGCTTCTGGGAACGGTGTCTCAGCTGAAGTGGCGGCCCAGACGAGTGGATCGGTAGTCCAGGCGGAGCTGTACAAAGGAATGGAGGGTATTCTTGTCCAGAATGGCCAACTGCTCCCCTGAGCACACCTGCTTCAAGTTATCTGGAGCTACGACCAGGAGGTTGCAGAGGGAATGGAGTGTGTCAAAGAGTTGCAGCACCAATGCAATCTGTGGCAAAGGGGAAAAGGTGATTGTAAATTACCGCACGGCAGTTCTCACACGTCTGAGATTAACTCGAAAATGACCAGTACTAAGTTTTGTCTGTAGTTGCTCCATCATGGGCTCTGCTTTGGCCATGCATGCGGAAAACCTAGGAGGAACTGTATATCAGTGTTTCTCAACCTTTTTGTGAGCCGCGGCATACTTTTAACATTAAAAAAATCCGGGGGCACACCACCAACCAAAATGACACTCTAACACAGTAAAGAACGGCTGGGGGATGGCGGCCTGCTGGGAGCAGCTGCTGAGAGTGCCAAAGCTGGGGTAGGGGGACGAGCCAGGCCACGCCATGCCTTGCCCCCGCCCCCCGGCTTCACTTCCCCACAGCTTCGCCAGCCTTGAGGGGGCAGTGCCAAGCCAGCATTGTGCTGGCTCTGCCACCGCTGGCTTGGCACTGCCCCCTCAAGGCTGGTGAAGCTGTGGGAGTGCTGAAGCTGGGGGAGGAGCCAGGCCGTGGCATGCCCCACCCCTCCCCTCAACTTCAGTTCCCCCACAGCTTCGCCAGCTTTGAGGGGGGGCAGTGCCAAGCCAGCATTGTGCTGGCTCTGCCACCGCTGGCTTGGCAGTGCCCCCTCAAGGCTGGCGAAGCTGTGGGAGTGCTGACGCTGGGGGGAAGGGGCAGAGCCCGGCTGCATCATGCCCCGCCCCTCCCTCAGCTTCAGTTCTCCCACAGCTTCACCAGCCTTGAGGGGGCAGTGCCAAGCCCGGCTGGTGTTGGCTCTGCCATGGCTGGTTGGGCACTGCCCCCTCCCGGCTGGCGAAGCTGTGGGAGTGCTGACGCTGGGGGAGGGGCGGAGCCAGGCTGCACCATGCCCCGCCCCTCCCTCAGCTTCAGTTCTCCCACAGCCTCACCAGCCATGAGGGGCAGTGCCAAGCCAGCATTGTGCTGGCTCTGGTACCGCTGGCTTGGCACTGCCCCCTCAAGGCTGGCGAAGCTGTGGGAGCACTGAAGCCAAGGGAGGGGGCGGAGCCAGGTCGTGACATGCCCCACCCCCTCCCCCCGGCTTCAGCTCTCCCACAGAGGAGGAGCATAAGCGGTGGACGGGCTTCAGTGAGCGGGGTTCCTCCTCCGCGCAGCTTGAGTGATTGGAGGCTGGCTGGGGAAACGGCCGAAGGAGGTGGCGCCCCGGCCCCTTCTTCTTTTTCTCCGTCGCCGCCCGGCCCTTCTTCCTCCTCCCCCAAGCAGCAGGAGTTCGGCAGGAGGAGGGGGGAAGGAAGGGGACAGAGAGCTTTTCTCGCGGCACAGCAGGAGGTTCATCATGGCACACTAGTGTGCCGTGTCACAGCGGTTCGGAAACACTGCTGTATATAACAGGCATGAGCAAATTCTGGCCCTCCGGGTGTTTTGGACTTCAACTCCCACAATTCCTAACAACTAGTGTGATTTTAACTGATGTTTTAAAAGTTCATGTTTTAATGGTTTGGTTTTAATTGTAATTGTTTATTTGATATATGTGTGTATGGCATCGTATTTTATTTATTTATTTACAGTATTTATATTCCGCCCTTCTCACCCCACAGGGGACTCAGGGCAGATTACAATGTACACATACATGGCAAACATTCAATGCCATAGGCACACAATACATATAGACCAGTGATTTTCAACCGGTTTGCCGCAGAACGCTAGTGTGCCGTGAGAGATCATCAGGTGTGCCATGGAAAAATTATTTTCGGACTTCATTCATATATAAACTATAAGGTGCATCTGTCCCTTTAAAAAATGGAACCATAGCACTCTCGCATCACCTAAGAAGTGATGCAAGAGTGCTATGGTCACGCCATCTTGGATTCGCTCAGATGCGGCTAAGTAAACAAAGTTATAGTGCTGCAGCTGCGCGTCAAGTGACAGTGGCAATTTGGGATCACAGCAAGACAAGCGAGTGACAGTGATGGAGAAGTTTTTGAGAAGGGAAAATGCAAAGGCCGAACAGGGACCTGGACAAAATTATGACACAGATGAAGGCCCTAAAAAAGGGTTGGCAATTACCGGCCCTCCAGGGGTTTTGGACTTCAACTCCCAGAAATCCTAGACAGTTTACCAGCTGTTAGGATTTCTGGGAGTTGAAGTCCAAAACACCTGGAGAGCCGGTAATTGCCCACCCCTGCCCTAATATGAGTGGTGGACAAAAGAAAAAAGAAAAGACCGTGAGCTCGAGGCAATACAGCGAAAGCTATCTTTCATTTGGATTCACTTTCACCGGGGATGCGACGGCACTGACTCCGCTGTGCTTGGTGTGTGGTGAGAAGCTGTCCAATAGCGCCATGGTGCCAAGCAAGCTTAAATGCCATCTCCAAACGAAACACCCTCAAAACAAAACACCCTTCCGTTCATCATAAGAAACAGGCCCAGGTTTCACACTGAGTGTATAAATACATTTAAAAACATATTAACTATATGTATTACTGTGTTAAGAGTGTCGTTTTGTGTCATTTCGATTGGTGGTGTGCCCCAGGGTTTTGTAAATGTAAAAAATGTGCCGCGGCTCAAAAAAGGTTGAAAAACACCGATATATACAGTGATTTTTTAGGGCCTCGTAAATTTGTTAAGTTAGCTGCCTCGAGTCCTCTTTGGGGTGAGAAAGGAGGAGTATAAAAATAGTACATAAATATGAATAATATAAATGGTGGGGACTCTTTGGCCCTTTTTCTCAATGGACAGTAGGAAAAAACAGGAGGTTGGTGCTTTTTAAAGTTTCTCTCAAAGTTTCTCTCAAGATGGACTTGATTTTAGCAGCTTTACTCAGAGAAGGGTATGTTTTTTTCTTTTTTCTTTCTTTCTTTTCTTTTTTTGATAAGAGTGAGAGCACAGTATCTACGCTGACCTATAGATAAGATGACCCAGTTTAAAAAAATAAATAAATTTTAATTGTACTTTCATAGAATCATAGAATCAGAGTTGGAAGAGACCTAGTGGACCATCCTACAATCGAAAGAGCCATCCAGTCCAACCCCATTCTGCCAAGAAGCAGGAAAATTGCATTCATATTGCATTCAAAGCACCCCCGACAGATGACCATCCAGCCTCTGTTTAAAAGCCTCCAAAGAAGGAGCCTCCACCACACTCCGGGACAGAGAGTTCCACTGCTGAACAGCTCTCACAGTCAGGAAGATCTTCCTAGTGTTCAGGTGGAATCTCCTTTCTTTCCTGTAGTTTGAAGCCATTGTTCACATCCCATTCTCCAGGGCAGCAGAAAACAAGCCCTATTCCCTCCTTCCTGTGACTTCCCCTCACATTTTATCTAAACTTTATTAAAAAAGGAACAATTCCCTTCAACGAGGAGAGGAGCAATCCTTTTTAAATGCTGGTAGGTAAAGGTAAAGGTTTCCCCTTGACATTAAGTCTAGTTGAGTCCAACTGGGGGGGGGGGGGTGTGCTCATCTCCATTTCTGAGCCGAAGAGCCGGCGTCGTCCAGCGTTGTTGATAGACACCTCCAAGGTCATGTGGTCGGCATGACTGCATGGAGCACTGTTACCTTCTCGCAGAAGCAGTACCTATTGATCTACTCACACTTGGCATGTTTTCGAATTGTTAGGTTGGCAAAAGTTGGGCCTAAGAGTGGGAGCTCACCCTGCTCCCCAGATTCAAACTGCCAACCTTTTGCTCAGCAAGTTCAGCTACTCAGTAGTTTAATCTGCTGTGGCAACAGGGGCCTGAGTAGAGCAGCCAAATATCTTTTTAAATGCTAGGGGGATGGGAATTAATAGAAATGTCCCAGCATGAGAAACTAGAGCTCAACAGACAGGAGCTTACCCCATTTCCTGGATTTGAACCGCTAACCTGTCGGTCGACCAGTCCTACCAGCACAAGGATTTTACACCACCTGGGGCTCGTTTCTGTATCTCATAAGGTCCTTAGACCAGTGTTCCCCAACCAGTGTGCCATAAGCGATCATCAGGTGTGCCGTGGGAAATTGGAACCTCCAATACCCTTTCTTCCCCCTCCTGCCAAACACTTTTTCTTTTCCACTTGGGCTCCCTTCTTCCCAGCCTCGCTCTGCTCGCTTTGCCTCACTTTGCTCACGCTGCCGCTTCTGGGGGAGGGGGGGGGAGGAAGACGTGACCCGTGCGGGCGCTACTACGCAGACTCGCCCCACGTCTTCCTCCCTCCCCTCCACAGTGCTCTCTGGATATAGGTGAACTACAACTCCAAAACTCAAGGTCAATACCCACCAAACTCTTATAGTATTTTTTCTTGGTTATGGGAGTTCTGTGTGGGAAGTTTGATTCCATTCCATCATTGGTGGAGTTCAGAATGCTCTGATTGTGGGTGAACTATAACTAGACTGACAGCTGTTGAGCAAGACCTTTGTGTGTGTCATTCTGCCATTCCTGCCAGGATATCTATGTTGTGCTCATCGAAACAGGCCCAGGTTTCACACTGAGTGTATAAATACATTTAAAAACATATTAACTATACGTATTACTGTGTTAGAATGTCATTTTGTGTCATTTTGGTTAGTGGTGTGCCCCAGGATTTTGTAAATGTAAAAAATGTGCCGCGGCTCAAAAAAGGTTGAGAAACACTGCCTTAGACTACCATGTGTATTGCTTTAGTAGTGAGGCACATAGTCAGAATTTTCCTTCTATTTGATTCTCACCATTCCACATCCAACAACTGCTTCAACAGCTTTACCGTTTACCTGCCTGTTCACAAATCCAAATTATAGTTGTGGGTTATTAGCTGACATGCTTGGAATTAGAAGTGCTTTGGATTTTGGAATACTTGTATTTGCATATATGTACATATTATTTTAAGAAATGGACAAATTAACACATGTTGTTGAAGGATATGAAACTGGGCACATTCTTAGCAGAATGGAAACAATCTATCTGAGGGAAAGGGAAAGACTTTACGTACAGGTTTGAAAACAAGGTGGCAGTGCTTTCCCCGCTCCTTGACCTATTCATGGGGTCATATAAAAATTCATAATTTAGTCCCCAAACTTAGTCTTGACTTATATACATGAGTATATGCCAGGCATGGGCAAACTTTAGCCCTCCAGATGTTTTGAACTTCCAACTCCAGCTGTTAGGAATTGTTAGAGTTGAAATCCAAAACACCTGGAAGGCTGGTGCTTGTCTATGTCTGGTATGCCGGGTCCACCTTCGACCGGTTTCGGCCACTGGACGCAGAGGATGTTGACAAGATTGTCGCAGCTCTTCGACCAACCACCTGCTCCTCGACCCATGCCCCTCCACGCTGATTCGAGCTTGCGTGGAGGGGTTACGAGGCCCTCTGTTGAATATAGTCAACTGCTCTCTTGAGGAATGAGCTTTTCCAGAGGAGTTAAAAGAGGCGGTGGTTAGTCCGTTGCTGAAGAAGCCCGGGTTAGATCCCGGCTCCCTCCAATACCACCCAGTGTCCAATTTACCGTACCTGGGCAAGGTAATTGAGAGGGCAGCAATGGACCAGCTGCAGACATTCCAGGATTATGCAACCTGGCTTGACCCCTTCCAGTCCGGCTTCCGTTCAGGCCATGGGACAGAGACCGTCCTGGACGCCCTCACAGACCTACTCCGTTGCCACTTGGATCGAGGCGGATCGGCGCTGCTCGTGTTATTGGACCTCACGGCAGCGTTTGATACTGTCGATTACCAACTTTTGACACACCGCCTGGCGGTGGCGGGGTGAGGGGACAGCCCTCAACTGGCTGTCCTCCTTCCTCCAAAACCGCCTGCAGCGAGTGAAGTGGGGAGGGGTGGCCTCCGAGGGCTCCCCTTACATTGTGGGGTCCCTCAGGGGCCATTCTCTCCCCCGCTGTTATTTAACATCTACATGCGACCACTCGCCCAATTGGTACGGAGTTTTGGGCTGGAATGTCACCAGTACGCTGATGACACCCAGCTCATTCTGAGGATGGACCCCGGGTGGAATCTGTACCGATAATTTCCATCTCTGCCTGGAAGCCGTAACTGGATGGCTGCGAGCCAGTCGTTGAAGGTGAACCCGACGAAGACGGAGATCTTGTGACGGGGCCGCCCGGGGGGTAGAGACCCAGTTGCCGACGTTTGATGGTGTGGCACTTCGCCCACAGCCCCTAGTTAAGAGCCTTGGGGTCCAGCTAGACACCCAACTGTCGATGGAAGCGCAGATTGCCTGCGCTTGCAAGACAGCGTTCTACCATCTGCGGCAGGCGAAACGTCTGGCTCCTTACCTCTCCCGCTGCGACCTGGCCACGGTGATCCAAGCCACGGTCATCTCGAGGCTCGATTACTGTAATGCGCTGTACATTGGCCTACCCTTGTCGGCGATCCGGAACCTTAAGCTGGTGCAGAACGCAGCAGCGCGCTTGCTGTCGGGAGCCCCAAGATCTGCGCGTGTGACCCCACTCCTGCGTGCACTGCACTGGCTTCCCATCGAATTCGGGTCTCCTTCAAGGTGTTAGTTCTAACTTTCAAGGCCTTATATGGTTTGGGGCCAGTGTACTTGAGGGAGCCGTCTTACCCCATACAAACCCAGAAGATCACTGCGCTCAGAGGGGCTTAATCTACTAGAGGTCCCTAGTATTAAGATCTGTAGGCTGTCGAGCACCCGGCAGAGAGCATTTACAGTGGCCGCTCCGACCCTCTGGAATTCTCTGCCGGAGGAGATACGAGCACTACGGGGTTTGTTGGCCTTCCGCAAGTCTGTGAAGACTTGGCTATATAGGCAGGCATTTGGTCCCAACTGATGCCTCCTTAGTTGCCAGCTGCCAACATACCGTCCTGCCATGTATTGCCTCTGCGTATTATTGCTTGCCGGGATCATTTGTGGGGAGGGGGCTTTTGGGTATACGTCTTTTATCTGTTTATTGATGTTTTATTGATTTTATGCTGTAAACCGCTCTGGGCTCCAGAGAGAGCGGTCTACCAAATCGAATTTATAAATAAATAAATAAATAAAATATATGCGGTAGATCAGGGCTGTCCAACTTCTACCGGCCCAGGGGCCTAAATTCCGGTCACTGATGACCTGGGGGGGCCGTAGGGTCTGCCCCTGCCCCCAGCTCCACCCCGGCTCTGCCCTGGCTCCGCCCCTCCCCTGGCTCCAATTTACTTACAATTCCTAGTTGCATTATTAATTAGGAAAAAAAATAATATTTTACTAACATTAAATGCAGGGGGGGCATTCAAAAGGGGCATGCATACAATTAAATATTATATTTTACTAACATTAAATGCAGGGTGGGCATTCAAAAGGGGCATGCATACAATTAAATATAATATTTTACTAACATTAAATGCAGGGGGGCATTCAAATACACAATTACATAATAATAACATAAAGGTTAGCCTGGGGGCTTCCCAAATGCGCGGGATCCAGGAGCAGCCGGACCACGAGCAGAGGCAACGACTGAGCAGAGGCAGCAGCCGGGAAGGTACAAATCACGTCTGCGTGGGCCGCAGGGATTAAGTAGCCGAGATTTCCGCAACAGGAGTCTCGCGAGACTCTGGACGCCACACGGGTTTTCGCTCTCACCGCTGGCGAGATTACGCGTTGAGAGCGAAATCCCGTGTGGCTTCCGTAGTCTCGCGATACTTGCTCCGAAACCCGGAAGTGGGTGATTTTAAAAAATATTTTTATTTAATTTATTTTTATTTTTTATTTAAAAGCTTAGGGGGGCGTAGGGAAGGGGCTGGGGGGCCGTATACGGTCCCCGGGCCGCCAGTTGGACAGCCCTGCGATAGATCATTTCCTTACTCCCGTTTTACAAAAAGGCCTGCGGTTAAAAACACAGCCAAGGACTATGTCCCGTATTGCCCCTGGTTGAAGTACAACTGCCACTTGCCTTGAACTCTTTGGCACACTTCCTGTATTCAGCCACATCGCAGATGGCCAGCATCCCTCCCATGCAGCTGTACGAATATTGCTGAAGATGCTCGTAGATGAGCCGATGGAAACGGACCCCAAACTCCATCAACACACTGTCCACGTTCTTGCCGTCCATGGAATTCCGGATCTTTTCCACTTGCTTTCGGACGTAGGCACAGACTTTGGCACAAGCCTGAAGGGAAAATGGGGAAGGTACAGAGCTTCAAAGCCACTGGAAGCTAAAAAGGCAAATTGTGGGCAATTGAAAAGGGCCCAACTGGTAAGCAATTGCCTTCTATTGGATTAATTCAGATCCACATACTTCCATATTGAATCAAAACTTAGGGGCCCTCTTCTTTTTGCAGTAACCAGAGGAAACCATTATTATAATTTCAGATTACATTACAGGCCGAGTGTCCCATGTTTAGGTTTTTCTCTCTCCAGATTTTGGAATACTTGCAATTTAATGCATCGTACATAATTAGCCAGAGATGTTTTGTGTGTGTGTGTGTGTTTGTGTGTGTGTGTGTGTGTGTCAGGAGCAATTTGAGAAACTGCAAGTCGCTTCTCTCACACAAGAAGCAACTTGCAGTTTCTCAATTTGCTCCTGACCCCCCACCCCAAAATTGTGGGAGATCAGTTAAGTTGCTTGTATTCTTCTCGTGGAAATTCATTGTCAGATCACAAAAATATTTTCTACTTTATAGACAGTCTGTTGATATGCTAATAAAAGCTCAATAATTAAATTATATGAGTTTTATAATCGACAGAATAAGCTGATTTTACTTTCTAGTACAGGTTGGGCATAATTTGTCTGGACCTTTGTTTCATGCACAAAATTATTTAAAATAGTGGTTTTCCAATGTGTCACTTATATCACCAATACACTACTGAAATTAACTCCCACCTACAAGCAATACTCATAAATTTAGCAAGTTAAAATGGACTTCTCAGCTCCCACATTAAAGCTATACGGTGGCTACCTTCTCTTGCCATCCTGCTCACTCCTTATCTTAGACAATTTCTTGATTCTACCTTGCTATCTCAATATTTTCCTTAATCTTCAAAACCTGCAAGCATGTTTAGATTTGCTTTTTTCCTTAGAAATGTTACACATGGTTCTCATTCTTTAAACAAGTTGGTTGACTTCTCCTTTATCAAACAAGACAACTTGTCTGCTTCTGCCAGCTCTAGAAGTTTTATAATCCAATTTCCTTTTGAAGGTAATTTTTTTAATTTTTCCATTGTTTTAATGTTCCTTGGTCTTTGTGGTTGTCAGTAACTCAGCCACAATATGTGAGGGTAGTGACATTCTATACAACCTCAAATATGAAGCATATAGTAAAGCATAAACCTTATATTGCTAAGGACTGTTTTTCAGAAGCAGTTCTTTTGCCTGTGTTTATGTGATTGTTTAATTTGCATTCAAAGGTCTCCCTTGTGCATTATGCAGAATAAATACAGTATAGTTCTGGGGTTCTGAATTGATTTTAAAGCAGCTGAAGTGTTTGGATAATTGTAGTATATGTCATTTCTTTGTATAGTGAGCAAGAAGGGAGGACACAGAATAATAATGCAAAATAATACTGGCTCCCAAGCGACGCCTAAAGTCTTAATCAGAACTATTGACTATTATAGTCCCTTTGGAACCAGCAGGTTTTATACCTAGGTAAAAATTTAGTGTATTGGGATACCAAGAATTTAGATACATAAACTTTTTAAGGTTGTTGCTGTACCCATGTCTCCTTCTGTATATGACGGCAATCTTTTCGGCTCCATAGAATGTGTACTACATTGTGAGAGAATCCAGGGAGCAGGATGAGCTCCTGTCTATCAGCTCCAGCTTCTCATGTGGGGACAGTTGAGAAGCCTCCCACAGGATGGTAAAACATCCGGGAGTCCCCTGGACAACGTCCAGGCACTGGCAGGAGCAGGGACTTTGGGCCTGCAAGCCACACATGCACTCTCTTACTCGGCACTGGGCTGCAGGCCCTGGCAGGCAAGGGCACTTTGGGCCTGCAGGCAGGCCCTGCAGGCACTTTGGGCCTGCAAGCCACACATGCACTCTCTTACTCGGCACTGGGCTGCAGGCCCTGGCAGGCAAGGGCACTTTGGGCCTGCAAGCTACACACACACTCTCTTACTCGACGTTCAGCTGCAGGCCCTGGCAGGCACGGGCGCTTTGGGCCTGCAAGCTACACAAACACTATCTTACTCGGCGCTCAGCTGCAGGCCCTGGCAGGCACGGGCACTTTGGGCCTGCAAGCCACACATACACAGTCTTACTCGGCACTCAGCTGCAGGCACTGGCAGGAGCAGGCACTTTGGGCCTGCAAGCCACACATGCACTCTCTTACTCGGCACTCAGCATTCAGCTGCAGGCCCTGGCAGGTCGGGGCACTTTGGGCCTTCAAGTCACACACACACACTCCTGGGAAAGAGAGTGTATGTGTGGTTTGCAAGCCCAAAGCGCCCATGCCTGCCAAGGCCTGTAGCTAAGTGCCGAAAATCAGGCAAGCAGTTACTTTTCCCATTTTACTTTAGTTGCGATGTACTGTTTCGTGCCATCCGAATAAAACTGTACAAAAACACAAAGGCCCATGACTACTGAATAGAATGGAAATGCTAAATGGTAGCAATGATTACAATAGATGAGGATGCAGCTTTATTGCAGCAAAGCAACAGTTTTGCAGATCTCACTCGAAACGGTGACCCATTTTTTGCAAAAAAAATTCTCTGTCCCTCAACAGGCCACAAATCACTAAAGATGCTTAGTGTTCCCCTCAGCTAAAACCGCACAGCAGAAATGCGTCTGAATGCATCTATAAGGCTGAAAGAAAACTTGACTATTAAGTGAGGCAGACGTACGATAAAACATATACACAAAGCGGATTCGGCAGCCCGCAAGGAAAAGTGCCAGCGGCAGTCCAATTACTTGCTGTGCCACTTGTCATTGACTAATCTATATATAGTTACTCACATTAGTGTACTGAATCAGAACATTGTTCTCATCTTCTGGTTTGAAATCGGTCTTCTTTTGTTCTGCCGCCAAGATGTGCTTCATCTGCCCAATCATGCAATTCAGCGTCCTTCAAAGTTAAAATAGCAGGTGGCTGTTTTAAAAGAGAGCATTTCTGCACACCGCGGAGCCCCAGCCAATGGCCTCGCTAATCAAAGCAACAGCTAACTTGGGCTGAAGTGGCCTTCCAGAAATGGCAGACCACTGGGGAGAATCAAAGATTCTTTTATATCAGAAAGAATAAACACTTTATAACTCTCTCACAAAACCACAAAATGCATATGCAATTTTTTGGGTAATTTATTTTTTGCCAGACCGGTTAATACAGTGGATGGAGAAGCAGAAATGGAGGAGCAAAGTTTTCACTTGCCTATCAATGCCCATGTCCAGTTTGACCTCCATTTGTTCTGTAATATCCTTTTTCTTCTGAAGGCATTCAGAGAGCTTAGGGGAAGAGCTGTGAGAAATCAAGACAACAGCGTCATCTTCGTTGTCCGTTTTATTTCTTCTTTCTCCTCAAGGTTCAAGGTAAGGTGCAACACAACATTAAAATACAACAGATAACTAAAAACAGAAAACTACTTCAAGCAAACAAAATAAAACTGCATAAACCACAAACTGGAACACACATTAAAATCACCCATACCTATAAAATTCAAGGCACAGCTTTGGCCTGGTTCGATTCCTTCCTGCGGGGCCGTTCGCAACGTGTTGAGTGGCGAGGCCAAGTGTCCAAGAAATCCACCCTGGACTGTGGAGTCCCCCAAGGCGCCATTTTGTCACCAACGCTTTTTAACATCTACGTCCAACCCTTGGCAAGCATAGCCAGAAGTTTTGGATTTGGGTGCTACCAATATGCAGATGACACCCAGCTTCTGCTGAAGCTTGAGCCAGGCGTAACATCGGTGCCTGAGAATTTCAGACAAGGACTAGAGGCAGTGACCAGATGGCTCCGCTCATACAAACTCAAGATCAATCCATCAAAGACTGAGATTCTATGGCCGGGACGCCCAGAGCCACCCATTCCGCTGCCTCTCTTTGAGGGAGAGCCGCTGATCCCGCCCCGTCGGTGAAGAGTCTCGGTGTGATACTAGACTCGAGACTCTCACTGGAGGCCCAGGTTGCTGCGACAAGTAAGGGAGCTTTTTTCCACCTACGCCAGGCACGCCAACTGGCACCTTACCTTCCATCAGATGCGCTGGCTACGGTGGTCCATGCCACAGTGATATCACGGCTGGACTACTGTAATGCCTTGTACGTGGGGTTGCCGCAGTCAACCCCTCCCAAAATCCAGCTAGTGCAGAATGCAGCCGCCAGACTCCTCACCGGGACACCACTGAGATGCCATATCGCGCCATCTCTACAGCGCCTGCACTGGCTGCCAGTCGAGCTCAGAGCCATCCACAAGATCTTGTTGCTTACCTTTAAGGCCCTCCATGGTGCCGGCCCAGCTTATTTAAAAGATCGCTTGTCCGAACCAGCTCATTTAAGGTCGCCGCGTTCAGGAAACAGGGACCTTCTCCGCATCCCAGGTGTGAGTGAGGCCCGCCTCGACACCACGAGATGGAGAGCCTTTTCCATCGCGGCCCCTGTTCTTTGGAACTTGATGCCGGCGGATCAGAGAGCTATCCGGGACATGCCCCAGTTCCTGACCGCACTGAAGACCTGGCTCTTCCGAAAGGCTTATGGCTAAGGACACCTTCCAGACTTAGCCTGAGTTACTGGAACTATTTTAATTAATTTTCCTATTCTTTTAGCTTTTAACTATTGAACTCTTTTATGTGTTTTATGTGTAAGTCGCCTGGAGCACTGACGTGGAGGGCGACTCATAAATAATAAAATCAATCAATCAATCAATCAATCAAAAATGTCATTTTAAAATTCACAGTTAAAAATCATTTAACTGTGTACCCAATTATTTCCATCAGTGCCTTGAAGTCGTGACTGGGTGGCTACGAGCCAGCAGGTTGAAGGTGAACCCATCGAAGACGGAGGTCCTGTGGCTGGGTCGCCCAAATGGGGGGGGGGGGGAGCTCCAGCTGCCAATAATGGACGGCGAGGTGGCTAGCCCGTTGGCCCTGGTTAAAAGCCTAGGGGTCCAACTGGACCCTCTGCTGATGATGGAGGCTCAGGTCTCCACTGTGAGCAGAGCGGCATTTTTCCATCTGCGCCAGGCAAGGCAGCTGGCGTCATACCTTTCTGGTGGCGACCTAGCCATGGTAATCCAGGCCACGGTCATCTCGAGACTGGACCACTGTAACGCCCTTTACATTGACCTTCCTCTGTTGATAATCCGGAAACTTAAGCTGGCGCAAAACGCTGCGGCTCGACTACTGGTTGGTGTGGCACTATTGTGCCACATCACTCCAGTCCTACAGCGATTGCACCGGCTCCCCATCGAGTACCGGATTGCCTTCAAAGTGCTGGTGTTAACCTTTCAAGCAGGGCTGCTCAGGAAGTCGATCGCGGGACCGAAGGAGATTGATCTCACCCGGATGGGGCACTTCTAGAGAGATGGCGGAGCCATGCTGTGCCAAGCCCCACCCCCTCCCCTGGCTTCAGTGCTACCACAGCTTCTCCAGGCTAGAGGAGGGTCGTGCCAAGCCAGTAGTGGCTAGTCATGCCACCACTGGGTTGGGACTACCCTCCTCTAGCCTGGAAAAGCTGTAGTAGCGCTGAAGCAAGAGGGGGGAGGGGGCGGAGCCATGCCGCACCAAGCCCCGCCCCCTCTCCCAGCTATAGCTCTACCACAGCTTCTTCAGCCTTGAGGAGGGTAGTGCCAAGCCAGTAGTGGCTAGCTATGCCACCACGGGCTTGGCACTACCCTCCTCAAGCCTGGAGAAGCTGTGGTAGAGCTAAAGCCAGAGGAGGGCGGAGCCCCGCCCCCTCCCCCTGCTCCACCCTGCTTCTCTCTCGGTAGATCTTTCTGACTTGGTTTTATTATAAGTAGCTCGCATGCTGAAAAAGTGTGGGCACCCCTGCTTTAAGGCCTTGCATGGCCTGGGGCCAGTTTACCTGAAGGACCGCCTCTCCCTGCACATTCCCTAGAGACCACTACGGTCCATGGATCAAAACTTATTGGAGGTTCCATCACTTAAGATCTGCCGCCTGTCCTCGACGCGGCAGCGTACTTTCTCTGTAGTAGCGCCTACCCTTTGGAACGCCCTCCCAGAGGAGGCCTGAGCAATAACTGAGCTACAGGCCTTCCGGAGGGCCTGCAAGACCAATCTCTTCAGACAGGCGTTTAAACTTTAAGGCTGTTAAATTCCACTCTTGTCTCAATCTGTTTTATTATGTTTTTAACTATGTTGTGATTATGTTGTTCACTGGTGTGAACCACCCTGAGCCTCTTTGGGAAGGGTGGTATATAAATCAAAATAATAAATAAATAAATAAACTTATTTATTTACAGGTTGTGTATTCTTTATCCAAAATGCCTGGGACCAGAAGTAAGTTTGGGTGTGGGGGGGGGCAGACTTTGGAATACGTCTATTTGCATATACTGTTGCACCCTAGGCCTGGAGCCACCTATGACCGCAGCACCACACAGGAATCCAAATACAAGCAGTTTATTATAAAAACACATAAAATATATGAAAAAATAAAGAAAGGAGAGGAATAATCCAAAGCAGGTTCAATAGCAAGTGATATCTACATTCAAATGTTTCATGTAAGTCCAAAGATCACACAGTCCAGGAATAGCAAAAAGCTACCAATGCAGCATAAATCCATAAGCAACAGATCTCCAAGAAAACTTGAGCAAGAATCATAAAGCAAAAATCCAAGAACAAGGCTTCCTTCATATGACACCAGAACTCAGGCCTAGGTTCTTGAACACTAACGTTGCCTGAACTGAATTTAGTTAGGGTAAACAACTGGCTGTAAATAAACAGACATGAAGTCATGACGTTTCCCACGGACCTTCTCTATCTGTTTCCCATGTAAACGTGTTGATCTACGGAACTGGCTCTCTGCCCTAATCTGCAAACGAAGATCCTTGCTCAGCCCCTTATCAGGTGTTTTCTCATGAGAACTTTCTATGAATTCATCTTCACTCAACCCCTTATCTAAGAATGTTGCTTCTGACTGACTTTGGAGCTCATCAGCACAGCCTGAGGCAACTGCATTCTCTTGGTCTGCATCGCTATCTGAAACATTTTCATTCCCTTGGCCTGTATCACTTTGAATCTCAGGAAAGTCCACAATCCATTCTGAAACCAGGGTTGTGGTCATTGAGCCACCAGAAAGTCCCTATCTCAGATACTCAAGAGGACAATTTTGGATTTTGTTGCATTGCAGATTTAGGAATTCTAGATAAAGGATAATCAACATTTATTTATTTTAATTTGGGCTGGAAGTCAGCCTGAAGAAAACGGAAGTCCTCTACCAGCCAGCACCACAGGAAGAACACCATCATCCCCAGGTCAGCATAAATGAATCTGTGCTTAAGTCCATTCAGCAGTTCACCTACCTGGGAAGCATCATCTCTTCAGACGCCAAGATTGATAAAGAGATAGATCACAGATTAGCAAAGGCATATGGTGTATTCGGAAGGCTTCACAAAAGAGTCTGGAACAACAAGCACCTGAGGCAAAGCACCAAAATCAGTGTGTACAGAGCTATCGTACTGTCTATTCTCCTATATGGGTCTGAAACATGGGTTACCTATTGCCAACACCTACGACTCCTCGAACGCTTTCATCAGCGCTGTCTTCACTCAATCCTAAATATACACTGGACTGACTATGTGACGAATGTTGCTGTCCTTGAGCAAACAGAGATCACCAGCGTTGAGGCCATGCTATTGAGAACACAGCGGCGCTGGGCAGGGCACGTCTCTAGGATGGAGAACCAGCTCCTCCCAAAGATACTACTCTATGGTGAACTCGCCATGGGTCAGCGCAAGAGAGACGCCCCCCAAATGAGATTTAGGAACTCCCTGAAACAACATCTCAGGCTCGGCCAGATTGATCACCAACAATGGTCCACCCTGGCCTCACATCGGGAGGCATGGAGACGCACTATCCACAATGCTGCGGCCTCTTTCGAGAAGACACGCCAAAAGGGGCTCGAAGAGAAATGACAATGCAGAAAGAACCGCAACTTGGAAACAACATCACCCAAGGAGACTTTCTGCTGTGCTTTCTGCAACCGGACTTGCCTATCTCCGATTGGTCTTTTTAGTCATCAACGCGCTTGTAAAAAGCATGGGATGAGTCCTTCCTAAGAATCTTCGTTCGCGAAGTAATGCCAGTATGTATAGTATATTTTAATTTACATATCGCCTTTCTCCTTGAGAGGAACCCAATGGTATGCATTTAATGAAGGCACAAGAAATGCCCTGCTGATCTATCTCAGTATCCTCTTTTGCAACTGATCATCAGATTTATCCACTGGAAACTGAACACAGAATAGCATTGGAGGACCTAGATTCCTAGAAAGAGCACTTTTAGTCAAATCCACGAATAATCAAATCTGCAGAAGTTAAAACCGCAAATGTGGAAGGATGACTGTAGCCATCACCACTCAAAGTTATAGGTAGTTTGATGTTCCAATAATTTGCCAATTCCATTTTTAATTCCCATAAGCAGACACTTTGGGGAGAATTGAATTTTCCAAGAATTGCTTACCTAACCAGTGGCATCAGATGGTCATTGAACTGCTTGTCAAAAAGATGGAAAATTGTATTAGCTTGGTTCACAACATCCAGGAAATAAAGATTTGCATTCCTGGCATCTGAAGAAGGAATACCTAGAAGCAAGTAAGGGACACAGATTTTTAAAAAAATCTGAAATACTGAGAAAACAATCCATCTAAAAAGCATTAGCACTTTAGCACTGCCCTCAAAGCAGTAGGAATGCAAAGTAACCTTTGTCAATTAGATACGAGAGTAAGGAAAATATTTCAGAATGAATTAAGGTTCTTTATTAAATATTTTGTACAAAATATATAAAGCACGCTACTACAGTAGGTCCCCCATTGTGGATTAGGGTGCTGGACCTCTGCAAAAGTGGGAAAATGGGAGCATCCACACACACCACCACCACCATTTTTCAATCTAGGAATCTCTAGGTCAGGGCTCCCCAGGAAGTTCATCACGATCGACTGGTTGATCCCGGGACCGAAGGAGGTCGATCCCAGCCAGATGGGGCACTTCTAGAGGGGGCGGAGCCATGCCGCGCCAAGCCCCGCCCCCACCCCCGGCTTCAGCGCTACCACAGCTTCTCCAGGCTTGAGGAGGGTAGTGCCAAGCCAGTAGTGGCTACTTTTGCCACCACTGGTTTGGCACTACCCTCCTCAAGGCTGAAGAAGCTGTGGTAGCGCTGAAGCCGGAGGGGGGAAGGGGCGGAGCCAGGCCACACCAAGCCCCGCCCCCTCCCCCGGCTTCAGCGCTACCACAGCTTCTTCAGCCTTGAGGAGGGTAGTGCCAAGCCAGTCGTGGCTAGCTATGCCACCACTGGCTTGGCACTACCCTCCTCTAGCCTGGAGAAGCTGTGGTAGAGCTAAAGCCAGAGGGGGACGGGGCGGAGCCAGGCCGTGCCAAGCCCGCCTCCTCCCGGCTTCAGCGCTACTACAGCTTCTTCAGCCCTGAGGAGGGTAGTGCCAAGCCAGTAGTGGCTAGCTATGCCACCACTGGCTTGGCACTACCCTCCTCTAGCCTGGAGAAGCTGTGGTAGAGCTAAAGCCAGAGGGGCGAGCCAGGCCATGCCAAGCCCCGCCCCCTCCCCCGCTTCAGCGCTACCACAGCTTCTTCAGCCTTGAGGAGGGTCGTGCCAAGCCAATAGTGGCTAGCTATGCCACCACTGGCTTGGCACTACCCTCCTCTAGCCTGGAGAAGCTGTGGTAGAGCTAAAGCCAGAGGGGAGGGGGCGGAGCCAGGCCATGCCAAGCCCCGCCTCCTCCCTTCAGCGCTACTACAGCTTCTTCAGCCCTGAGGAGGGTAGTGCCAAGCCAGTAGTGGCTAGCTATGCCACCACTGGCTTGGCACTACCCTCCTCTAGCCTGGAGAAGCTGTGGTAGAGCTAAAGCCAGAGGGGGCGGAGCCAGGCCATGCCAAGCCCCGCCTCCTCCCCAGCTTCAGCGCTACCACAGCTTCTTCAGCCTTGAGGAGGGTAGTGCCAAGCCAGGCGTGGCTAGCTATGCCACCACTGGCCGGGCACTTCCCTCCTCTAGCCTGGAGAAGCTGTGGTAGAGCTAAAGCCAGAGAGGGAGGGGGCGGAGCCAGGCCATGCCAAGCCCCGCCTCCTCCCCGGCTTCAGCGCTACCACAGCTTCTTCAGCCCTGAGGAGGGTAGTGCCAAGCCAGTAGTGGCTAGCTATGCCACCACTGGCTTGGCACTACTCTCCTCTAGCCTGGAGAAGCTGTGGTAGAGCTAAAGCCAGAGGGGGCGGAGCCAGGCCGTGCCAAGCCCCGCCCCCTCCTCTGCTGTGCCTTGCTTCTCTCTTGGTAGATCTTTCTCGCTTGGTTTTATTATAAGTAGCTCGCATGCTGAAAAAGTGTGGGCACCCCTGATTTAGGGCTTTATAGACTAAAATCAGCACTTTGAATTGTGCCCGGTAGTAGACTGGCAGCCAGTGGAGCTGGTGCAACAGAGGAGTTGTGTGCTCCCTGAACACCGCTCCTGTTAGTAACCTGGCTGCCGACTGTTGGACCATTTGAAGCTTCCGAACAGTCTTCAAAGGCAACCCCACGTAGAGAGCATTGCAGTAGTCTATAGGGGATGTAACCAGAGCGTGTACTACTGTGGCTAAGTCAGACTTCCCAGGGTACGGGCGCAGCTGGCGCACAAGTTTTAATTGTGCAAATGCTCTCCCGGTCACCGCCGAAACCTGGGGTTCCAGGCTCAGCGATGAATCCAGGATCACACCCATGTTATTATGTATTTGAAGGCTAAATACGTTAGAAATGAAATGTGTTAAATTAGAACACTACTGGGGGCTAAACTAAATGATACTTCAAGTCCTTTCCAAGGCATATAGCTCAGTAGTTACAAATGCTTTTAGAAATCCCTTTCGAAATCAGTCACACATCTTAGCTATTTTATTCTGTGATATTTTTAAAAGGCAGCATTGCTGCACTTACCAGCCAGCCCAGTTTCCAGAGCATAATCAATGTGCTCAATACATAAGAATTCCACAAGCAAAGAGAAAATTCTGAAGGCGTTTTTCGGCAAATCCGATGGATCAGAAAGCTTTGAAGAAAAGACAAGGGTTCATTAGCACTGAGATGGGAGAACTCCAACCATAGAGTGTTTTGCATGGTTTCCAAATGAGCCAGTGCAACTGTGGAGAGGTAGAATATCAAATTAAATGCAGTTTGACACCACTTTAATTGCCATGCCTCAATACTATGGATCCAAGGGTTTGTAGCTTGGTTACGCACTCTGCAGCAGACGTTGTGAAACTGCAACTTTCATGATCCCACAGTACTGACCTGGGACACTTGAAGTGGTGTCAAACTGCATTCATTCTGCCATGTAGATGCCCCCTAGGCTAGATTGGATAGATGGAATTTACACTCTTTCGGCATTTAGAGAACCATTCCTCTGCTATAGGCTCAAAAATACATTTTCCTCCACTAACTTACGCTAACTCTTGAAATTCTTACAAAATTACATTTCTTGCAACTCTTTTTAACTTTCTATCTTTCACTCTCTAGGATCAAGAGTATCATGTTTTCCTTCAACTACTTCTGAAAACACACTCCGAAATCAGTTTAAAAGGTTAATCTCTGTTATGGTAACCTTTGTATAGTTCAAGAGGATGGCAACATAGTCATACCTAGGGGTGGTTGATCCATCAAAAATTTGTTTCTAAACTCGTGGGGTGGGTGTGTGGGGGGATTGTCACCGGTGGTTCAATATAGAAATTGTTCCGAAAAATTTCCATAAAATTTCGTCCGCACCTCCTTCCCTGCTAAGAACTGAACCGCATCAAGCCTTGATGTGGTTTAGGTCTTAGCAGGGAAGGAGGAGCGTCCACACCTCCTTCCCTGCTAAGACCTAAACCGCGTCAACGACACTCCTCCTTCCCTGCTAAGACCTAAACCGCGTCAAGGCTTGACGCGGTTCAGTTCTTAGCAGGGAAGGAGGTGCGGAGGGCATCCCCTCGCATCCTCCTTCCCTGCTGAGAACTAACTCCGAGATTCGGAGGAATTTCCTCCTGTTCTCCAGGCTCTCCCTCCGCTTGTGAGGAAGAGCCTGGGGAACAGGAGGAAAGCTCGGCCGGGCTGCTTCCAAAGCGCCTGCCTCAGCTCTCAGCTGGCGAGAGGAGAAAGGAGGGTGCTGCTGCCCTCCAGTCTCCTCTCGCGAGTTGAGAACTGAGGAGGGGAAAAAATGACCTAATAACGTGACCTTTACAGAAAAATGCCGATCCCGAATTCGGTTTTGAAACTTCACTTCCAGGTTGGACGCCGTGGGTTGATATAAGGTCAAAATAATTTCAAATATGAAATATTAACGGGTTTCAAAGTATTTAAATTGGAGATATCCACTCCTAGTCATACCATACCATTCACAATGTGGCTCACCAAAAAATGAAGAAGAGTAAAGAAAGATCACTGAAACAAGACAATACCCTGAAATAGTGGATATGCACACATATTCTTGGGGTGGGCAACTGGACAACTGTGGAAGTTCGGTGGCCATTTTTCACTCCCTCACAATAAACCCTATGATTAAAAGTCACATTGAGTTTCAGATAATATTTCTTCCCTCTCTTCCATTTCTCAGGTAAGTGGTGAGCTTTATGGTGAGGGGAATAAAAGTTGCCTAAAATAAACATAATGAGACTTGGGGGCTTCAGGAGTAGCTAATTGAGAACTGAGGGGCCACATGAGACCTCCAGTTTGCACCTTTCCTCGCTTCTGCCGCCTTCTAATAAAACATGTGAGAGATCAGGCATATATATACATACCCTGTGACACCTTTCAAAAGCCTGCTTTGTTTCTTGTAAGAGATTCACCACTACGTCTTGGGATAGGAACGTTTCCCCATGGGTATCAATACTTGGGCCTAGCGGCAGGTTTGTCCGTTGCCGTATTCTCTCTTTGAGATCTTGAATGCTATAAAGAGATGCACCAAACAAGGATGTTCATCCAAATCATTTTTGAATTGTACTAGCAACCTATCGATCAATTGAGCTATCTATCTATAGAAGACAAAGTATGTGTGTATATTTGTGGGTTGGTTGGTTGGTACTACAAAGGCTTGATGGAGCTCAACGACACTCGGTACACATAACCCATAGAGAAAATGCAAACATTGGCAACACCAGGTATATGTGCTAGAGATGTACAAAATGAACTGCGTATACAAGCAGTCCCCAAGTTACAAGCAAGATAGGTTTGGTAGGTTTGTTCTTAAGATGAATTTGTATGCAAATCAGAAGAGGTCCATTTTAAGTGTAACAGCCATATACTGTATATACTCGAGTATAAGCCTAGTTTTTCAGCCCCCTTTTTAGGCTGAAAAAGCTCCCCTCAGTTTATACTCGAGTCAAAGTTATTTATTATTTTACTCTATTATTATTATTACATTTATTATTTTACTATTATTATTATTACATTTATTATTTTACTCTATTATTATTACATTTATTATTTTACTCTATTATTATTACATTTATAGATTACTTTATTTTTATTATTACATTTATTATGTTATTCTATTTATTATTACTGGAAGGACACTTAAACACATGTACATTGAAGAAGGTTGGACAGTCTTATCTTACAGTTTTATGTAAATATTAATAAACATTTAACCTACTGATGCTTCAATTAATGTAATTTTATTGGTATCTGTTTTTATTTTGAAATTTACCAGTAGCTGCTGAATTTCCCACCCTCGGCTTATACTCGAGTCAATAAGTTTTCCCAGTTTTTTGTGGTAAAATTAGGTGCCTCAGCTTATATTCGGGTTCGCTTATACTCGAGTATATACGGTATATATGGCTGCAGTTACACACACACAGCTGCAGTAATGGACCTGTTCTGATCTATCTATCTATCTATCTATCTATCTACATATCTATTAGCTTTGGATAGCATAGGGAAGGGTTAACAACCCTGTATTGTTTGTTTTGCTATCCATGCACCCGTTCAGAGGATTTCACCTCACTTTCTATCCCTGTAATAATTGGATTTTTAAAATTTTGGCTTGTTGTGGGAACAAGGATTGGCGAGAAAACTTCAGTGGAGACTCCTTTCCCCCATAACAACTCTTTCGGGAATCAATTTCCCTTTCTCTTACTCCTTGTCGTCTCACCCCATTCTCAGCTATGAGTCTCGACTGTGGAGTACCCCAAGGCTCTATTCTATCGCCAATGCTGTTTAACATCTATGTTCGACCTCTCGCCGAGATAGTCCGGAGATTTGGATTAGAATGCTTCCAATACGCTGATGACACCCAGCTTCTCCTAAAACTAGAACCTGGAACAACTTCAGTACCAGATAACTTCACCCGGTGTCTTGGAGCGGTGACAAGATGGCTACGTGCCCATAAACTGAAAGAAAATCCAGCAAAAACTGAAATCTTGTGGCCTGGCCGCCCATCAGAATTGGTCGGTCTATTACCATCTTTTGAAGGGAAACTGTTAGCTCCACCCCCCACTGTGAAGAGTCTCGGTGTTATCCTGGATTCCAAAATGACGATGGAAGCCCAGATGGCCTCCACGAGTCAAAGGGCCTTCTTTCATCTACGCCAAGCGAGGCAGTTGGTGCCATATTTACCAACAGAGGCGATGGCTACAGTAATCCATGCCACGGTTACGTCGAGGCTGAATTACTGCAATGCTTTGTATGTGGGCTTACCTCGAGCAGCAATTCACAAGATCCAAATTGTGCAAAATGCAGCTGCTAGACTCCTCACAAGAACATCAATGCCATATAATGGTCTCTGCAGCGCTTGCATTGGCTGCCGGTTGAACACAGAGTCCTCTATAAGACCCTGGTCCTAGCATTCAAGGCCTTTCAAGGTCAGGGTCCTTCATATCTAAGAGACCGTTTAATGCCACTCTACCACCAGAGACTACCACGGTCAGCTCATGAGAATCTTCTCTATGTCCCTGACCCTAGAGAGGTCCGTTTGGAGTCCACAAGACAGAGATCCTTCTCAATCGCAGCCCCAATCTTGTGGAACTCCCTCCCGCCAGACCAAAGAGCCACTCCCGATCTACATACATTTTTAGGGGCACTTAAGACATGGCTCTTCAGAAGAGCCTATGATTGTTAAGTAACAAGCTGTGACTGTGTAACCTGTTTATTTTAATTGTGTAAGTCGCCCAGAGCACCTTTGGTGGAGGGAGACTCATAAGAAATAAAGTTAGTTAGTTAGTTAGTTTTAAAGTCAGATGTTTGTAACTCGGGGAGTGCCTGTATATGGCGTGCAGAGTGTAATGCATAAGCTTTCTGTTTTTATTACTCTTCTCTGAGATATTCAGAGTTGACAACCAAATACACAATTCAAAAGAAATTTGTTATCGCTACAAAAATTTATTGTTTATGTGAAATAAGTGCACAGAATGTCTTCATTTTTTAGAATCCATCTTAGATATGCAAGGAAATCTTACAAAATGTGCTAGGTATCCATTAATAGTTTAATTCTTTTACAGATGTATTCTTAAAGTAGGTTTGAGAATACTGCATTTTTAAAATGGTAAGAATACGTGGGATTTTTTTTGAGAGAGAGAGAGAGAGAGAGAGAGAGAGAGAGAGAGAGAGAGAGAGAGAGAGAGAGAGGCTCCACTTACCCTCCACTCCCAATGGCTCTCTTCTGGTGGTTTTTTGAGTCATAATAGCGCTGCAAAATCATGGAGCTCCTGCTTCTCAAATAACCAATTTCCACCTCAATGTAATTCTCCAAGTAGGAAGCGAAGATGGATTTGATAAGCTTAGACAAGAAAGTCTGCTTATCAGTGCCCAAGTTAAACTCCATCAATTTGCTTGACAGATTAGTCGTCCTTTATGTTGTCGGGGGGCAGATAGGAGGCAAAGGGAGAGAAGGAAGCAATGAACTTGTAGGAGGTAAAAGACAGGCAGAAAGCAATTGCGAGGACGCTCGTTTCTTAGTGGGTTCAGAGAGAGGCATTGTCAAAACTCAACAAAGGTGAACGAGGTCAGTCTGCTGGATTTCAGACTACTGCAAACACTCAGTATTTTCGCTCAGGGCAAGAATGGTAATTCTCTGAGGGCCTCATCCTCTTGACAGAGCAAAGGCACTTGCTCCACTATCGTCATCTTTAGAAATTTAAAATTGAACGTTACTTATTTTACGACATTTAACATATTATAATTGTTACAAAATGAGGGATACAAAATGTATAAGAAAAACATAATGGCAGATGCTAAAGATTGAAGTAAAAATTAAAAAATATTTAAAAAATATTATAATTTATTTATTTATTTATTATTCGTATTTATATACCGCTCCATTCCCTTAGGCTCGGGGCGATTTACATGGCTAAAAACAGGGCAATAACAATAAAACAGTTTTAACACTATACATTAAAACACTATACACTACTAAACAGCTGTCCCAATTTATCATAATACGGTGAAGTAGGACCATTGATGTTAAATGCCTGCTGGAACAATGTTGTTTTACAGGCTCTTCTAAATGCAGATATTTCTGTAAGAGCCCGGATGCTATCCGGCAGGGCGTTCCACAGTGTTGGAGCTACAATAGAGAATGCTCTTTGCCTCATAGAGGACAGGTGGTTGTGGGGGGAGAGGCTTGCATATCCTAATGAAGTTGTGAGCTATGCTGGCGGTGGCATAATAGCCACCGGTAGGGCCTCTCATGCCAGACAGGCCACAACCGAAGGGTCTGACAAAGAGGGTCAATGGGCAGGATGGGCTCTCTAGCCTTTTGGCAACCATCCTAAGAGAAGGAAAACTCTAAATTCAAACCCGGGTAGCTCCCTTACGAAATCAGGTTGCAACGCCTTGGTCTTTTCAGCCTTGAAAGACGGCGTTTAAGAGGTGACTTGATCGAAGTGTATAAAATCATGCATGGGATAGAAAAGGTGAATAGAGAAAAATATTTTCTCTGTCACACAACACTAGGACTAGGGGCACTCCCTAAAGCTCCAAGGTAGGAAAGTTAGGACTAATAAAGGGAAATATTTCTTCACCCAGAGGGTCATTGGGTTATGGAACTCACTTCCAGAGGAGGTTGTGACAGCGGTCAGCTTCAAGGCAGGATTAGACAGATTCATGGATACCAAGGGAATCAGTAGCTACTGAAATGGACATCCAAGTGCCACCTCTGTGTTGATGGAGGCAGGCAGGATTTCCCGGTACTGGTTGTGGGGGTCGGGAGCAGGTGAGGGTTTTGCCCTCCTTTCTGCTAGAGATCCCTGTGTACAACTAGTGGGCCATTGTGTGACACAGAATGCTGGACTAGATGGGCTGAGGCCCGATTCAGCATGGCTCTTCTTATGTTCTTATGTTCTTATGTTGGTGCTCGTCTAACCCTGTAAGGTCAACTATCTAGAGAAGGAAACTCAAATCAAACGTACGACCTGAGGACCTCGCTGCCACCGTCCAAGCTTGCTAGGCCCCGGCAGACGAACCTTTGGTTTAAAGGGTGAGGCCAGCTCTGTGCACGCTGTGCTCAACGAGAAAAAAATCCTTTGCACAGGCTCGAAGGACACATCCAACTTTTAAAATCATTAATGCGCTTGTAAAAAGTGTGGGATGAGTCATTCCTAAGAATCTTCGTTTGCAAAGTAATGCCAGAGATGATGATGATGATTATGATTAAAGATCTATTTGATAATGCAAGGAAACCATTTATCAGCTTCCTGTACAAAAGTAATGGCAAATTCAAACCACCACCACCATTATCATCATCCCATCCAATTCCAAACTTTCTGGGACACAAATGGCTCACAATTCAAAAGAAAGATGCAATTAAAAACATATAAAAATGAAAATTAAAATTATTTACACTGCTAAATTCACATTGCCACCTAAAAACAATAAAAAGCAATTTAAAGGATTTTTTTTTTGTATCAGGAATGAACCAAGCATACAGTTGTATTGTTTAAAAAAACCCCCCCAAAAAACAAAACAAAAAAACCCAAAAAAGATAAAAGCTGCTAGAAACACTTTTACTAAAACAATACAGCACTCCCCATGCTATTCTTTAAAAGCTTTTTGTTTCATAAGCGTGATGGAATAAAAAGAGTTTAGTCCAGGCATGGGCACACTTCGACATAAGTGGATACAATTGAATATAGTGTTCAATAAGTAGCAACAAGAAGTCTCTTTTACAAAAGCATGGAAATATCTGTTTAGTTATGTATCAATACTTGCATTACACAATAACATAGGCATGCACGCCTCTGATACACATGAAAAAGCTTTGCAGTAATTAACCTTGCAGTAAATAACACAGTTTACATCACATAGATCTGTATCTGTATATCTGTATATCTGTATCTGTATACCTTTATAAAGCGGAATGTTTGTATGTGTGCGGAGGGCGGAAGGGCGGATATGTGGCAGCCACTTTCACAGGCCACAGCGACCAGTGCGGGTGATGGACCTGCACCAAACTTGGTACACATAACCCCCCTAACCCCCTTTACGTCCTGGTGCGGTTTGGGGGCATGACCCATGGATTATGGGATTTGTAGTACTTTCAAACACTTTGGTTCCCACAGACCACTGAGGCCACCAAAAAGGACCAATACAGACCACACTTAGCACACACAGCCCCCATGACCCACTCTACATCCTGGTGCAGTTTGGAGGAGGGTGGACCATGGATGATGGGACTTGAAGTACCTCTACTCACTTCCCAAGTTCTCTGCAACCCTCATCCAATCACTGATCGAGACCAAACTTGGCATACATAACCCCTATGACTGCCTTCACGTCCTGGTGAGGTTTGGGGGAGGACTAACAATGGATGATGAGATTTGTAGTACTTTCACACCCCTCTGTTCCCACAGACCACTGTGGCCCCCAACAAACACTGATAAAGACCACACTTGGCACACAGAGCCCCAGTGACCCACTCTACATACTACTGAAGTTTGGAGGGGGCCAGAACATGGGTGATGGGACTTGCAGTACCTTCCCTCACTTCCCAAGACTGATCAACACGAAACCTGCCACACAGAGCCCTCATGACCCACTCTACATCCTGGTGCAGATCGGAGGAGGGTGGACCATGGATGATGGGACTTGAAGTACCTCTACTCACTTCCCAAGTCCGCTGCAACCCTCATCCAATTACTGATCGAGACCACACTTGGCACACAGAACCCCCATGACTGCCTTCACGTCCTGGTGAGGTTTGGGGGAGGACTGACAATGGATGATGGGATTTGTAGTACTTTCACACCCCTCTGTTCCCACAGACAACTGCAGCCCCCAACAAACACCGAGAAAAACCACACTTGGCACACAGAGCCTCAGTGACCCACTCTACATCCTACTGAACTTTGGAGGGGGCCAGAACATGGATGATGGGACTTGCAGTACCTTCCCTCACTTTCCAAGCCTGCTACAAACCTAATCCAATGACTGATCAACACCAAACCTGGCACACAGAGCCCTCATGACCCACTCTACATCCTGGTGCAGTTTTGTGTGAGACGGACCACGGATGATGGGACTTGAAGTACCTTCACTCACTTCCTAAAAACAATGCAACCCTCATCCATTCACCAATACAGACCAAACTTATCCAATGACTGATCAACACCAAACCTGGCACACAGAGCCCCCATGACCCAATCTACATCCTACTACACTTTGGGGGAGGGTGGACCAGAGATGATGGGACTTCCACTACCTTCAGTAATTTCATGATACCACTGCAACTCCCAATAATGATGGATCAAGACCAAACTTGCCACACAGAGCCCCCATGACCCACTCTACATCCTGCTGCACTTCTCAAATGACCCGGGTACCGCCGGGTCCCCAAGCTAGTAGGTAATAAAACCTGAACAAATTAAGGTCTGTGTAAAGGGGAGGTGATTCCACCGTAAATAATAGTCCCAAAATGTTCTCTGAGGCGGCACTGTCGAGAAAGGTCCCCCCGCATTGTGGCGCGGGGAGGTGACTGGCGCCGCGGGGCTGGGTTGAAGCCGCCGCGTTCGGGGGGGGGGGGGAGCCTGCCGGGGACGCCGGAAAGGAAACCGCAAAGCAAGAAGAATTGTCGTAAGCGACCTGTCGTGCTGTGGGGGCTCTGGTAAGAGCACAATTGGACCCACCAATGAGAAGGAGAGCCAGGACAGGGCCGAATGGCTAAATGTTCTCCTGGTGCCAAGGTTAGTCTGCCGTTTTTGTGTCAACAGACGCTTCTTCGGGCGCGTCGCTCATTCAAAATAATCAGGGCGAGAAGTTCAAAGGGTGTCACTGAAGATCATCCATTCGGCTGAATGCATCTTGCCTTGCGGTTTCCTTTCCGGCGTCCCCGGCAGGCTCTCCCGAACGCGGCTGCTTCATCCCAGCGCCACGGCTCGAGTCTCCTCGCCGCGCAACATTGCGGGGGGACTTTTCTCGACAGTGCCGCCTCAGAGAACATTTTGGGACTATTATTTACGGTGGAATCACCTCCCCTTTACACAGACCTTCATTTGTTCAGGTTTTATTACCTACCTATGTAATGTAAACTGTGTTATTTACTGCAAGGTTAATTACTGCAAAGCTTTTTCATGTGTATCAGAGGCGTGCATGCCTGTGTTATTGTGTAATGCAAGTATTGATACATAACTAAACGGATATTTCCATGCTTTTGTAAAAGAGACTTCTTGTTGCTACTTATTGAACACTATATTCAATTGTATCCACTTATGTCACTTTGTACCATGTTTGCATGTTATATTTGAGCCTGTAGCATTGCTCTTGTGGTTCTCCTTTTGTTTGTTGCTAGCTACGAGCAAACCCCACCCTTTCTTTTGTACTCATGGGCACACTTCAGCCTTCCAAGTGTTTTGGCCTTCAACTCCCACAATTCCTAACAGCCTACCGGCTGTTGTGAATGTTGAAGTTCAAAACACCTGGAGGGATAAAGTTTGTCCATGCCTGGTTTAGACTGTC
Organism: Anolis apletophallus; assembly: GCA_030556195.1. Lineage (NCBI taxonomy): Eukaryota > Metazoa > Chordata > Lepidosauria > Squamata > Anolidae > Anolis > Anolis apletophallus. The sequence goes on along the minus strand of JARBWK010000002.1, from coordinate 213,743,798 downwards.
GATGGAACAACAGCTAGGAAGGGATCATTCTGGCCTCCCTATCGATGGGGTTCCAGAGTCAATCCAGAGATACCACCGAGAAGGCCCTCTCTCGTATTCCCACCAACCACACTTGCAATGGTGATGAGAATATGAGAAGAGCTTCTCCTGATAATCTTGGGCCCTGGCAGACTCATACAGAGAGATACAGTCTGTCAAATGGCCAAGACCTGAGTCATATCAAGATTTAAAGGTCATAACCAACAACAAATTGCAGCCAGGAACAAAATGGCAGCCAATGGAACAGTATAATATAAATATAAATATAAATAAATAAACAAACAAACAAACAGTCTGTGGTCTTCTCTGGGTCTCAAGAGAATGTTGTGATAATTTTGCATCTGGATGCAAGGACAGAGCCAAATGCTTTGCAAATTCCTTTTGTTACCAGCCTCAGAATGGCTGGAATGTGGTGGATTCGCTATAGTCGCTCAACACAGATGCTCCGATATCGCAGCCACACAAAAACCGTTTCGGGATCCTTTCTCAAGGCTCACAATATTACATATAAGCGTCCAATAATCAAATCTCGAGATGAGGCAATCATAACCCTACTTCATATTGAGTAGGGTGACCCTACTCAATAGTTTTTGTGTGGCCGTGATATCGGAGCATCCGCCTGCCGTCGGCTCTTGTGTTGGATCTGCCTTTACTACGAAGAGACGCTGATTCGCTCTCTTCTTCGGCGTCCTGGGGATCTCCCTATAGGGGCATTACGTTCCTCCACCAGGCTTCCGTGTTTGTGTTTGTGATCATACCCCTCCCGTTCGAGAACCTTACACCCATCCCGCGGACTTCTCCCATTATTTTGGCTACCTATGATCAGTAGCGGACATTGGGACGCCATTTGTTTGAACCTACGGACTATTGCGGACTTTCTATGGGACTGAATAGCTATACTAATAGCATTGTCTCCATTGGATAAATATCGGATTTTCTCAAACGCTAAGGATTGTTAAAGTGTAAAATATAACTTTGATATCTACAAACCCATATGTATGATCTTTATATTCTACTATACACAACCGCTTCGAGATACACATGGACTATAGTATTGTGTGTGTTCACCATTGTTCCTCTGGTTTGTTTACCAGCCGCTCGTGTTCAGACACTAGCCCACCATTCTGGAAAAGAGTACAGGCAGTCCCCAAGTTACAAGCATCTGACTTACAAGTGACTCATAGTAAGTACAGAGTTGAGACAACAAGAATGACAGAAAGCTACCTCTTAGAAGGGAAATTCACTCCTGGAAAAGTCATTATCATAGGGGAAAGGGGGTCTTCACTGAAGCTTTAACACCAATCCTTGTTTCCAGAACAAGCCACATTTTTCAAAATCCAATTATCACAGGGACGGAAAGTGAGGTGAATTCTTCTGAACACAAACTCACAGAACCTATCCTGTTCGTAACTCGGGGCCTGCTTGTACTTGGAAAAAAATACTGAGGAATCAGTGTAATGAAAAAAGCAGGTTTCTGCTACTCTCATAATCTGATTTTTGAAGAACTAAAACGCAGCGCCTACCTTGTGTACAATTCATAAAGGCTTTGAAGATACTGTTCTGCATCTGACTTCTTATGTTCTTCCAGCTGGTCTTTTATATAACTCTGTGAAATGAAGTCCAGCAGTTTTTCATTAAAAAAAAAATCTCCTTTAGGAATTCATGCATCTTGTATACATTCACATATATTTAATTCCATTCCAGTTCTAAAAATGGAAAACATCCACCAGTGCTGATATCACACGGCTTCCAAAATTTTCTGGCAAGCATCACACAATACATCCTTCAACCCCAAATGCTCATTTCTGTACAGGCAATGCACAATACAAAGGGATGTACTACACAAACGTACACAAGGAAAAAATAAAACCCATAATCCACTTAAAAAAATTAAAACAACACTTAGGACCAAGCAAATTTCTTTTTTAAAGTATGAATTCTTGCAAATCACCTGAAGTCTGATTTCGAAGATATTCTGGATGAGTTTGGCCATAACAGTCTCTGGGCTGCTAAATATATCTCCAACCTGCTTATTCACATTCTGGCAGAGAATTGCTGTATCTTCAAATATGTCACCTCGCAAGTAGGCACCCTGAGTAAATAAAAGTTAGAAGTGAGGGCCCACAGGGAGATAGGGCGGGATACAAATAAAGCTTATTATTCATTTTCATAGAAGGGCCCATATTGTGTTGTCGAAGGCTTCCATGGCTGGAATCACTGGGTTGCTGTGACTTTTCCGGGCTGTATGGCCATGTTCCAGAAGCATTCTCTCCTGATGTTTCACCCACATCTATGACAAGCATCCTCAGAGGGCGTGAGGTCTGTTGGAAACTAGGCAAGTGGGGCTTATATATCTGTGGAATAATGTCCAGGGTGGGAGAAAGAAATCTTGTCTGCTTGAGGCAAGTGTGAATGTTGCAAATGGTCACCATATTGTGGAATTCCTGCTCAAGGAAATTGGGATAGCCCCATCTCTTTTAAGTATCCAGTGGGCAGTCGAAACAGACTTCTGCATGGCATTTAATGTCTAAAAGCACCAGTATTTTACTGTTGTCTTTTAGGATTGTTTTTAGATTTTGAAAAGTTTTCTAAGGATTATTTTAATGGTATGTTTTTAAACGTTTTTATCTTTGCATTATTTTTATTTGTTTACTAGCTGAGGACCCAGCGGTGCCCGGGTTATTTGAGGAAGGCATTGTATGCCAAGGTTGGTTCCTATTAGATGTTTATGCAGATTGCAGTGGTCTCAAGAACTTATTGAAGGTGGTGCGAGTCAGGAAAATCAAGTTAAGGATGCCTTGTTGTTAATTTTGGGCATGGGCTGTGATGTATAGGGGCTACAGTGTTGTTTTGGAAGTGGATGAGGTGAAGGTACTTCATATCCCATTATTCGTGGCCCATCCTGCCCGTTATGCAAATACGATTTCAGTGGCAGCCATTCCCCTGTCTGGGGCCGTTTGGGCGTGGTATGTGATTTTTAGGGGCTACAGTGTTGTTTGGGAAGTGTATGAGGTGAATGTACTGCAAATCCCATCATTCGCGGCCCATCCTGCCCTAAACCACACCAGGTTGTGAAGTGGGCCATTGTTCCCCTGTTTGCCAAGTTTGGTCGTGATCCGTCATTGCTGTGGGCCGCAGTTGGTGACTGCCTGAGGCATTCCCTTTTCCCTCTGAGTCACCTTGGAATGGTGGAATGTGATTGGCCTATCAGAGTACGTTATGCAAATACCATTTCAGTGGCAACCAATCCCCTCTGTCTGAGGCCGTAGAATGTTGGAGTTCTGAGGCTGGCCAATCAGAGCCCGTTATGCAAATAATCCCACAGTGGCAGCCAATCGAAAAGCTTGCACATATTCCTCCCTCTGCTCGGTCGCTCGGCCACACCACCGCCCGCAAACATTGACTTTTATTATATGTAATAGATAGATAATAGATAGATTTGTACTGGAGGCTGATAGAGGAAATATTTTCAGCACATAAACTGCAAGAGTAACATTTTGTGTATCTGTTTATCAGATATTTCATACACAAAGGGTGACACTTTTTTCATGCAAACTCTTACCTCTTGGCACTGTTTTATGTACACATCAACACAGTGGGAATAGCCCTGTGAAAGAGGAAAAAAGATATTGGAGCTCGGGGTCATAGTGCTATTATTGTTAACGAATCTTATCACGTTATATTTTAATAAGAGCAGTAGGTGTGGAACATCCTTCCTGTTATTCCTCAGCCCCTCAGAAACTCTGTACTACCAGCAAAGATAACAGAAGAAGAAAGTAGACAGTAAGTTAAATACATTTTGTTCTACGCCATTTGGAAACCTTTCTGCTTCTGCTACACTACATCAAATAACACACCTGTAGAAGTTACAGTCAAGCTTTTGCCCAGTGAGGACAGAAAACATAAACTGAAAACTCACCTCTATACCGTAAGTCAATCTCTCCACAAAAAACTGTGATCAATATCTCTGGCCTGATTTGGGGACTTTTTCCTTCTTCTCCAGGCTCTCATGTTTTGACTAGGGTTCTCAACCTATGGTCCGTGGACGACCAGTGGTCTCCAAGAACTAAAATATGGTCCACGGCCTCACCGTTACTACACCGATGCACCTGGAAGAGGGAGTGTCTTGGTGTCTTCATTTTTAGGCCTGTTCTTGGGGCTATTTGGGGTGCGGATTCAGAAAATTTCATTAGAGAGACTGGTCTCACGACTGGTCTCGCGAAATCCTCTTATAGTGCAGAGGCAAAGGGAAGAGGCTAACTACCCATGAAAGGTGTGACAACAAGCCTTTCTCCTCCCCCTTCCTCCCCCTGAGCAGAGCCGTTCCATGTGGTGCTTGGAAGTGGGGGTGCCTTCATTTTTAGTCCTGTTCCTGGGGTTATCTGCGGTCCTGATTCAGAAAATTGCATTGGAGAGATCACATCTGTTCTAGTCTATATATATAAAGGAAGAGCCATCATGTGAAGACTACCTCAAACAGAGAAACCTTACAACGCAGAAACACAAAACTTGCCAAAGAAATAGGCCTCAAGCAAGGTACGTTTGTAACAAAGAAACTTTCCCCCCCCGAAACCTAAAAGGCCCCCAAAACAACGAGTAAAAATAAAACTACATTTCCCAGCATCCTCTGCGGCAGCCAGCGAAACCCATTGGCCAACATCAGTTACCATAGTAACGGTGGGCAAAGCCACTTAGAATGCTGAGTGATTTCAGTTGAGGGTTAAACTGCCACGGCCAAGATCTAGGAGGGAGACAAATAGGGCACCAGGGACACAGGCACCACTGACAAACACATACCCCCAGAATAACACAAAAGTAATACCTACACACAACACAATACGCACATAACACAACCTTGCGTCTACTGCTCAACCCATTCCTTCCTTCCACACAGGCATAAGCTGACCCAAAAGACAAGCCATGCCTCCTAAAAAGAACAGCATCGGACGACACACTTGCAACGCTACATACATCACACAAAGAAGGGCAGAACAAACGCCAGAACAGAAAGACACTGCACTACACTAGCTTTTGCCATCACCATAAACAAGGCTCAAGGACAAACACTACAAATCTGTGGCACAGACCTTGACACAGAATGCTTCTCCCACGGACAACTCTACGTAGCGTGCTCCACAGTTGGGAAACCACAGAACCTCTACATCAACACAGCAGACGGAAAGACAAAAAACATTGCATATCCACAAGCTCTGCAGAACGCCAGGAACACCACACACCGACAACTCCATAGGACTTCAACATCCCACCCACCAGAACAACCCACAACGACACAGCCATGACCTCACAAAGAACATAAGTAACATCAATTCCAACCCTTACATACTCAGACTTTCTCGCATCTCCTAAATAGGGCACAGCAACGCGTGGCGGGTACAGCTAGTTTATTATATATGGTTTTCTGTGGGCAAGTAGATGGCAGCTACTGGATGGCATATGTTCTGTATTGGAAACTAGAGCTGATGTGGTCTATCCCAGTGTTTCCCAACCAGTGTGCCGTGAGCGATCAGCAGGTGTGCCGTGGGAAATTGGAACTCTTCCCCCTCCTAGCAGCTCTTTCTCCCTCTTTCCCTCCCCAAAGATCCTCCCCAAGGCAAAGGAAGGGCTCCGCCGAATGCCAGAAGCTCCACGTCGGTGAATTGGGCAGTGAGCGAACCTGGGAGCATCGCAAGGCTGAAGCATTCACAGGTTTCCAAGAAACAAATTGAGCCTCTCCGCTTGGAAATGTGTATTTTTTACTATTTTACTGGATTTTTTGAGAATTGCCCCCCCGGAACTGTTTATAACATCTTCATGACATCCATAGTTATCTGGAAGCAAGTTTCACTCAGGGTGAAATTTCACAAGGGTCTGGAGAACAAGCCCTATGAGGAGCGGCTTGAAAAGCTGGGCATGTTTAGCCTGAAGAAGAGAAGGCGGAGAGAAGACATGGTAGCCATGTATAAGTATGTGAGAGGAAGTCATATATATGTTGTGTTCATCGAAACAGGCCCAGGTTTCACACTGAGTGTATAAATACATTTAAAAACATATTAACTATATGTATGACTGTGTTAGAGTGTCAATTTGTGTCATTTTGGTTGGTGGTGTGCCCCAGGATTTTGTAAATGTAAAAAATGTGCCGCAGCTCAAAAAAGATGGAAAAACACTGGTCTATCCAATGGAATTTTCTGAATCAGCACCCCTGTTTTGGATTCTTTATCTTCAGAAGAGGAAGGTAATCAGAAAAGTGTTTAGGAATCAGAAGGGGAGTTAGAATCATAGGATGAGGTCTTGCAAGTGCCCGCATTTCTGGAAAGGCAAAAGGAAACAGAGCAGAGACACCGTTCAGCTAGAAGAGTTGTTAGAAACGCCAAAGTAATTGGGAACCGCCCTACCATCTCCTGCGTGGGGAATTCAGGGCTATAAATCAGAAGCAGGAGTAGTCATCTTTGGCTGGTAACAAACAACCCTGATGCTTATGCCTTCATTCCCATCTGTACCTGCTTCGAGTCTGCGTTTGAAAAACTGCCTCTAAGGATTTACTGGTCAATGCATGTTGTTCTTCATCTGATGTGAGACTGCGGTTTCATTTTGGACTTTATCAGAGACTTGAGTATTGTGTCTGCATTAAGACTTCTTTGCTTTCCTTTGCGTTATACAACTGCATGCACTGTTCTCTTATGTTTTGCTGAAGTAAAGCATTTTTATTTACTTTCAACGTGGTATTAAGGCTGTTCTTGAGGGGCAAATCAGGACAACCCCAAATAACCAAACAGAATCCAAAGTTGACCAAAAACTGATTGGTCCCTGGTCAAGTGGTCCCTGGTCAAAGTCGCCCCAGTCAAAAAAAAAAGAGGTTGGGAACCACTGCTCTAAATCAGGGGTGCTCATTAGGTAGATGGCGATCTACTGGTAGATCGCGTAGGGTGTCCTGGTAGATCTCAGGCAGGGTGGGAGGAAGGCTCAGTCCCGCAGGCTCCCAACGCCGCCCAGGTGCAGAAAGAAGTTGGACTGGATGGCCCTTGGAGGTCTCCTCCTATTCTAGGAATCCATTGTTGTTGTTGTTGTTGTTATTATCAGAGGCTGAATGGCCATCTGTGAGGAATGCCTTGATTGTGTTTTTCCCTTATGACAGAAGGAGGTTGGACTGGATGGCCCTTGGAGGTCTCCTTCTACTCTAGGAATCTATTGTTGCTGTTACTAGTAGTAGTAGTAGTAGTAGTAGTAGTAGCAGCAGAGGCTGAATGCATATTATTATCAACATTATCATTATGAATAAATTCAGGGGCTTATTATACTCACATTTAGTGGAATTCAGTCTTAAAATACCGTATATTATATGGCTCTCGCTAAAATAAATTTCCAAATATTTTGCTTTTATGGCTCTCTGAGTAGTGGGTAGGTAGATCATTTTGACTTGGTTGTTTTATAAGTAGCTCGCATGCTGAAAAAGTGTGAGCACCCCTGGTCTAAATGTATTGTTTAAACTTGAATTTTGTTTCTTTTCATTAATTTTGACACCAGATCAACAGGTTCCCCATTTATCCAGTTTATCATAAGGACTATTTATTGATATATGATTATTCAACTTGATAAACTGGACACCTTTTCAGACATAGCCAAACTGATACCAAGGGACCCGTCCATATTCATTTATGAAAGGCCCGATTCACCTTAAGAGAGATACAGTGCATTTAACACATATCCTTAAACATCAAGGCTTCTTTGATACTCGGTTTTGTGGCAAACCGTGTTCTTATAAGCACACTGAACAATGCTCAATTCTGAATCCTGAAAAATGTCTAAAAGAAAAAGCATCCACAATTGTAGGTCAGCCCCTGATGAGTCTTTTTTATGGATTCTGGCAGTCTGAACTTACATGTAGTGGTTTGACTCAAATAAATGATTCTTAATCAACTGCAGAGATCACAGTAAGATAAAGGGTGAAAACAAGCTCTTAGGGGACGGCCTTTTCAGAAGGGGGCAGAACGGCAAGGGTTTCGACCAGTTTGGGCTGGCGGGGGGAAAAAACCCACACAGATCCTTTTAAAATGGCACAGATAAGAAGGTGATGTGCGTGACAGTGGTCATTCACTGTTGCCTGCTAACATGAGTGCAATTACCATCCGCACAATAAACAGCACGAGAGTCTAATTTACAGGGGCAAAAGAAAGTACTTTTTCCAGCAGAAAAAATGTATTGATTTTTTTTCAGCCAGGAAGTAGCCTGCTGGAGCCAAATCATCTGGGTGGATTAACAATGGCGGCACAGCCGCCAAAACGCCCTATTCTAAGCCACAATCGTTCAGATGCTTACAGGTCAAATAACCTTGCCTCAAATTGTAGCCAGCGCCGTTGCAAATGTACGGATGTTTCCTCAGAAGTAAGACCCACTGTGTTCACTGGGGCTTACACCCTGCTAAGTTACAAAGAATGGGCTTCTTTACCTTAAAGTGAAGCAAGACTGCAGCTACTTCTCTCATCCTGTAGATTTGACCCCTTCTTTGTGCGCTGGTAAACTCCTGGATCAATTGGCACTCTAAATCATGGTATTTACCTGAGGAAAAAAAACCCAGAGGGTGGATGAAACAAAATTGAATGCTAGTATTGGTGAAGCAAGGGTAATAGAGCCATTTCAAGTACATTAAACAAAATATGAATACCAGAGAGCAGAACTTACTTGCTATTTTGGATTTTACTTCAGAGAACCTGTTAACAACAATAAAAATATTGTTATAATCCATTTTAACCAACCAAGAGCCTTTTGTAAGCATTACGTTTTTAGCTACTACAGGTTAAGGTATTTTAAACATCCGCCACAAATGTAGAGCTTAATGCCTCACGCATACGCCTTCGCCGAACATATAATTATGTGGCATGCCCTGTCGAGTTACACTTCATTGTAGCATCCCAGCCCAGGAAATGCACAAGGTGAGTAGCAAGTGAACCAATATAATCATGTCAACAAAGAGCTAGACCTGGGACACCAACTTTTGATTAGCATCTTATATTGTGGACTCTCAACAGGGAGCTTGGAAACACCGCTTCAGTTCATCGTTTTTACAATTATTCCCATACTTGTTAACCTCTCTACTCAAGCTCTGCGAAAGGAGGCCTTTACCAGTGCAGTCTCAGAGACATTACCAGAAGATGCACAAGGCAAATTCCTACCAGGTGCTGAAAAATAATTTATCGCCAAGCCAATCCCCAACCAAATTAAAACCTGCAAATTCTGCTTCCCAATCAAGTTATTTAAAACAACCTTCTAGACCAGGCCTGGGCAAACTTTGGCCCTCCAGGTGTTTTGGACTTCAACTCCCACAATTCCTAACATCCAGTAGGCTGTTAGGAATTGTGGGAGTTGAAGTCCAAAACACCTAGAGGGCCCAAGTTTGCCCAAGCCTGGTCTAGACTGAAAGTGACTGGCAAAGTTATATCTTCTCTTAATTGTGAAAATATTTCCATGTTCAAGAGGGAACACAACTCAATTTGGCAAAGAAAGCCTAAATTCAACTGCTAATCAAAACTAGGCCTGATATATTTATTATTTATTATTTACTTTATTTATATTCCGCTCTTCTCACCCCGAAGGGGACTCAGAGCGGATTACAGGTACACATACTTAGCAGACAATCCCTGCCGTTTCCACATACACGGTACACACATATAGACGAACAGAGGCAAACTCTGGCCACCAGGGGGAGCTGACACACTCCTCATCTCTCAGCGATCCCAGCATCCCTTGTTGTTCCTTCCGCATTTACAGCGTTCCTGGAGTTCTTTAATGGCCTCATAATTCAGTCAAAATTTGCCTCCCCACTTAATGTGGTACCTTTATCTCCTACGTGACAGATGCAACTGTCTTTCGGGCTGCAAAGGTCAACAGGCTACACTTAAAGGTCAAGCACCCACCTCGACCCAGGCAGGCCTTGAACTCATGACCTACTGGTCAGAGAGATCTTATGCAGCTGACACTTAAAAAGCTGCGCCACATTCCACGTGGCAAAAAACGTTGCTGTTGACTGGGACTGCATGATATACTGAATCAACAAGAATATACAAGCACTCCTCGAGTTACAACCATCCAACTTACAAACGACTCATTGCTAAAACAGGGGTGGGATAACAGGAAGTGAGAGAAATCTACCCATAGGAAGGGAAATTCACTCCTGGAAGAGTTATTACGCGGAAAAGGTGTCTCCACTGAAGCTTGATCACCAATCCTTGTTTCCAGAACAAGTCTTATATTCCAAACTCCAATTCTCACAGGGACAGAAAGGTGAAATTTCCTCAGCAGGGGCACAGACAGCAAAACAAACACCCTTCCCTTCCCTTCCCTTCCCTTCCCTTCCCTACACACACACACACACACACATATATAGGCTGGAGTTACTACAAGCCCCAGAATCCTGCAGGAGGCAGCCACTGGATTTCAAGTGCAATACATACTCTTTACCTATTCATTCAAGACTAGTGTGATAAGGTCCAGGAGTCTTGCTATAGCTATCCATGCTTTAAAGGTTTTCTGTTGGATTACAGCAGTGTTTTGTATTTGAGGCTACCTTTGAAAGTTACATTGAAATTAAAGGTAGACCAAATAACGTTGCTGTTGACTGGGACTGCATGATAACTGACATGATGTGTTTCTAGATAATTCTACCTTTCTGTTGTCCTCTGCTGCCATTTTTCCCTAGTATTGTTTTGTACTTGCTATAAATAGTTTTAGATTTTATTATCTTGCATCTGTGTACACTAATGTTTAGCTTATAATGTATAACTGACCATTGAGCTTCGGAAACTAGAAGGGACAAAAATGCTGTAAATAAATAAAGATAGAATCATACAAAATATTTTCATGTGAAATAACTTGGGGAAATTCTGCCTTCTACTGGATGAATGAGTTCACTTATGAGTGAACCGGCATGGGATTGTTCTGTAAATCGCCTATCATGTCTCCGAAAACATCATAACGTCAAGGATGTCTTATGATTCTTGACTATCTGTTCTTTGAAAATGAAGGTTTTGGCTTGAAATGAATCATGTCCTTAATCCTGCAGGTTATCAGTCACTATTTTTGTTCTCTAGAAAGCCAGTAAGTCAGTTGAAATCTGGCAGAACGAGAGAGAACTCAAAGATAAGTTATAGATGTCAGTCACACTTTACCTGTCAAAAGGTAATTCTTGTGCTATCAGATGCAGCTTCTGGATAATATCAGCAGCCTCTTCGATCTAGAAGGAAAAGATATACAATCCACTGTGAAAAAAATAACAAGCTATTTTAGTAGATCATTTCCTCCCTCAAACCAAAAGCATTTCCAAATGCCATCCTTAGTATACAGAAATAATGTATTTGAAACATTTCTGAGCATTTCTGTATTTTCATAATGTGTCTATTACAGATAACATTCTAAAACAGGAGCTGTACCTATAACAGGGCTGACTATAGCTTGGAAAGAACATGTAATTGGTATTCTATATCCACATATCCTACATCTATGGATTCAACCATTCATGGTTTGAAAATACATCAAGCGAGAGTCCAAAAGTGGCAGGCTCAAACCCATAACCTGAAACAATGGCTGATACCAAATGAGAGACTCCCTCCTGGTCATTTGTGTCCCCATAATCAGGTCAAATGGTTCACTGTTCACTGAAATCGCCAGCACATCTTGATGGATTGAGCTGTCTGACAGTGGAACAGGCTTCTGACTGGAAGTCTGGTGGAGTCTCCCTATCGGGTGGATTATAAACAATGGCTGGCTGGCCATCTCATCCAACCCTATGGTTCTATGTCTTCCATCTGTATCTGACGAGGAATCTGGCCAGATGCTTCTCTAGTTTTTCCCCCTACTTCCTCACATAATTCAGACACTATGCTCAACTGTGTAGGATGTGGCACTTTCAGGGAATCATAGAGTTGGATGAGAATACAAGGGACATCCAGTCCAACCCCTTTCTGCCATAACAATTAATGGATTTCCAACAGATGGCCATCCAGTCCCTGTTTAAAACCCTCCAAAGAAGAAGACTCCACCAGACTCCCAGGCAGAATATTCCACTGTCAATTTATTATTTATTTATTTGTCACATTTCTATACCTCCCCTCTCAGCCCGAAGGCGACTCGGGACGGTTTACACAAGGCAGTCTCTGCCCTCCAATACAACACAAGCAAAGAACCCCAAAAAACCCATATAACAACAAATTAACAATTAAAAACATACAACTGCAGTCTCAGCGTCATGTTGAAATCACTTTCCGTCACATCGTTGTCATTCCATATATCTAATTAAACCGTTACATTTCATCAGCAAATGCCTGCTCAAACAGCCAGGTTTTGACTTTCTTGCAAAATGTCAGGAAGGAGGGGGCCGATCTGATGTCTCTAGGGAGGGCATTCCAAAGCCGAGGAGCCACCACTGAAAAGGCCCTGTCTCTCGTCCCAGCCAGTCGCGCCTGTGAAGAAGGCGGGACTGAGAGCAGGGCCTCACCAGATGATCTTAAACATCTCGATGGTTCATAGGGAGAGATGCGTTCGGACAGGTAAGTTGGACCCGAACCGTTTAGGGCTTTAAAGGCTAAAGCCAGCACTTTGAATTGTGCCCGGTATTAAACTGGCAGCCAGTGGAGCTGGCACAACAGGGGAGTTGTATGCTCTCTGAATGGCGCTCCTGTTATCAACCTGGCTGCTGTCCGTTGGACTAGTTGCACTTCCGAACAGTCTTCAAAGGCAGCCCCACGTAGAGAGTGTTGCAGTAATCTATACGGGATGTAACCAAAGCATGGACCACCGTGGCCAAGTCAGACTTCCCAAGGTATGGGTGCAGCTGGTGCACAAGTTTTAACTATGCAAATACTCCCCTGGTCACCGCCGAAACCTGGGGTTCCAGGCTCAGTGATGAGTCCAGGATCACACCCAAACTACGACCCTGCATCTTCAGGGGGAGTATAACCCCGTCTAATACAGGCTGTAACCCTATGCCCTGTTCGGCCTTTCGACTGACCAGGAGTGCCTCTGTCTTGTCTGGATTCAATTTCAATTTGTTTGCCCTCATCCAGTCCGACACAGCGACCAAGCACCGGTTCAGGACCAAAACAGCCTCCTTAGTAGCAGGTGGGAAGGAATGACAGAGTTGGACATCATCTGTGTACAGATGACACTGCACCCCGAAACTCCGGATGACCTCCCCCAGCGGCTTCATGTAGATGTTAAACAACTGTCAAACAGCTCATACAGTCAGGAAGTTCTTCCTAAGGTACATTTTTAAAGGTTTAGGACTAGTCTTAAGCCTTGTGAAAAGGAAGTCTTCACCTTCGCCACCAGCTGGACCAGGGTGGATCAGCCCTGCTTGTTTTGTTAGACCTAACAGAAGGTTTGATACCGTAGACCATGCACTGTTGACCCACCGTTTAGCCGGCTCCGGGGTTGGGGGGACTGCCCTTAAATGGGTGGCCTCCTTCCTCCGGGACCGGGGACAACGCGTGGAGGGGGGCGGGGGGTCTCTGGGAGACTTCCACTTGACTGTGGAGTCCCCAGGGGCCATCCTCTCCCCTGATTATTCAACGTCTATATGCCCCCTGGCCCAGCTGGCCCGCGACTTTGGTCTGGAGTGTTATCAGTATGCGGATGACACCCAGCTTCTGCTGAGAATGGACGGCAGGCCGGATACCGTACCCCAGTGTTTCCCAACCTTTTTTGAGCCGCGGCACACTTTTAACATTAAAAAAATCCGGGGGCACACCACCAACCAAAATGACACTCTAACACAGTAAAGAACGGCTGGGGGATGGTGACCTGCTGGGAGCTGCTGCTGGGAGTGCCGAAGCCGGGGAGGGGAGAAGCCAGGCTGCGCCATGCCCGCCCCTCCACATGGCTTCAGTTCTCCCACAGCTTTGCTAGCCTTGAGGGGGCAGTGCCAAGCCAGCAGTTGCAGAGCCAGCACAATGCTGGCTTGGCACTGTCCCCTCAAGGCTGGTCGAAGCTGTGGGAGTGCTGAAGCTGGGGGGAGGGGGCGGAGCCAGGCCGCGCCATGCCCCGACCCCTCCCCCTGGCTTCAGTTCTCCCACAGAGGAGAAGCATGAGCGGTGGACGGGTTTCAGTAGGCGGGGCTCCTCCTCCACGCGGCTTCAGCGAGCAAGGGTGTGAGTCGTGGCGGAAGTCATGGCGGATTGGAGGCTGGCTGGGGAACCAGCTGAAGGAGGCGGTGCCCGGCCCTCGTCTTTTTCTTCGCCGCGGCTCCCCTTCTTCCTCCTCTCCCAAGCAGCAGGAGTTCAGCAGGAGGGGGGGAGGAAGGGGGGCAGAGAGCTTTTCTCGCGGCACACCTGATGATCGCTCACGGCACACTAGTGTGCCACGGCACACTGGTTGAGAAACACTGCCGTACCCGTCAATGCCTTGAAGCCGTGACTGGATGGCTGCGTGCTAGCCGGCTGAAGGTGAATCCGTCGAAGACGGAGATCTTGTGGCCCGGTCGGCCTGGACTGGGTGAGTGCTGGTTGCCTACCCTGGATGGTGAGCGACTTAGCCCATCACCTGTTGTTAAGAGCCTGGGTATTCAACTGGACCTCCTGCTGACCATGGAGACTCAGGTCTCCGTGGCCAGCAGGTCGTCATTCTTCCACCTACGACAGGCTAGGCGACTGGCACCCTACCTTTCCAGGGGCGACCTGGCCACGGTGATCCAAGCGACGGTCATCTCGAGGCTGGACTACTGTAACGCCCTCTACGTTGGCCTTCCCTTGTCGACAATCCGGAAACTCAAGCTTGTGCAAAATGCCGCTGCTCGCTTGCTGGTGGGAGCGTCAGTGAGGGAGCACATTACGCCCATCCTTCGGCAATTGCACTGGCTTCCCATCGAGTATCGAATTGCCTTCAAGGTGTTGGTTTTAACCTTCAAGGCCTTACACGGCCTAGGGCCTGCGTACCTGAGGGACCGCCTTGCTCCGTATATTCTCCCGAGATCACTCCGTTTGGAGGAAGTGAATTTGCTTCTGGTGCCATCAATCCGCTCCTGTCACTTATCTACAACCAGGCAAAGAGCCTTCTCTGTGGTAGCTCCCCTTCCAGATGACACCCGAGCCATCCCAGAGCTCATCCCGTTTCGTAGGGCCTGTAAGACCGCCCTTTTTAGACTAGCCTTCAACTAGGCAACCCAGCCTAGTGTAATTCCCTTATGTAATGACACCTCCGGTCCAAGGAAATGCTACTGTGTTTTATCTTGTGCCTCGGGATGTGACGCGTGATTTTATGTTTTATTGTATGGCTACATGATTGATACATGTCGGCCCATTTTATATGTTGTTAACCGCCCCGAGCCTGCAGGGAGGAGCGGAATACAAGACCGAACAATAAATAAATAAATAAATAAACTGTTGCCCAAACACATTTTTAGCTGCAATAGACCCTGCACGTATAAGAGTTTATCCAAAATCCTAACCTGCATCCTGCAACAGTGAAGTGAAAAGATCTGTCTTTTCCTGACTGCTTGTCATGACAGGCAAGGGTAGGTGAACAGCTCTTATCACCCAGGCAAGCGAGATTTGCAAAGCTGGTTTAAAAATAGGCAAAAATTACAGTTCTGAAAACTGCCAAGATTAGTAGGCAATCAAACCCTTTGAAGTCTAAAGTGGCCCTGGGAACACTGTGAGATATACAAGACGTCTGTTGCATACTGCAGGAAGGGGTGACAAAAATCCTTGCAAGATCTCCCACGAAAGGAAAAACTCGAAAAACAACTGGGATGGAGAGATGGAGAAGAGAGATTTTTCCAGGGCAGATCCACTTCAGGAAGATTAGCAACCTTGCTCTGAACAGAAGCATCTTGAATTAGGCAAGCCATTCAAGATACAGGATTGATGAAGATACAGGAGGCTGTTCTCTGTAAAATCTCAATCAACTACCTGTGCAACTAGCATACATGCAAGAAGCCAGAGGTAAATAACTGGACTGTGGACGTGGGATGTTAGAACGAAGTCATCCACAGTGCAAAGAAGTCATGTTTATTTATTTTATTTATTTATTTATTAAATTCGACTTACTATACCGCTCTCTCTGGTGCCCAGAGCGGTTTACAGGAAGAGAGTAAGCAAACACATAAAATACATTAAAAATACAGTTAAAATGCATTAAAACAGTTTAAACAGTTTAAAACCCCCAATAGACATATAGCAGGCCGAGCTGAAACACAGTGGCATGCCAAGAACAGGACCATAGATACAATATAGCGGCTAATTGGCTAAGGGCCAAATGCCTTTCTAAAAAGCCATGTTTTTAGCGCTCTATGGAACAGCAGAAGGGCCCGGATGGCCCGGATCTCCTCGGGGAGGCCGTTCCACAGAATTGGAGCGGCTGCAGACAACGCCTCCGACGTGTGGTGACCAGTCTACAGACCCTGATGCTGGGCACCTCCAATAGGTTGAGCCCCTCTGAGCGCAGTGATCTCCCAGGCACATAAGGGGTAAGTCGCTCCCTCAGGTACACTGGCCCCAAACCATACAAGGCCTTAAAAGTTAGAACTAACACCTTGAAGATGACCCGGAATTTGATTGGGAGCCAGTGCAGCTCGCGCAAGAGTGGAGTCACGTGATCAGATCTTAAGGCTCCTGAGAGCAGGCGTGCTGCAGCGTTCTGCACCAGCTTAAGTTTCCGGATCATCGACAAGGGTAAGCCAATGTAAAGCGCATTACAGTAATCGAGCCTCGAGATGACCGTGGCTTGGATCACCGTGGCTAGGTCGCAACGGGAGAGGTAAGGAGCCAGACGTTTTGCCAGACGCAGATGGAAGAAGGCTGTCCTGCAGGCGCAACCAATCTGCGCCTCCATGGACAGCTGGGCGTCCAGCTGGACCCCTAAACTTTTGACAGATGGTTGTGGGCAAAGGGCCGCACCATTGAACGTCGGTAGCTGGGTCTCTACCCCCTCCGGGCGGCCCAGCCACAAGATCTCCGTTAAAAGTGTACCATAAATGCAAGACAACAGCAGTTTTAAATTGTCTGGAAAGCAAGGGATAGAATCACAGAGTCAGAAAAGACCACAAGGGCCATCCAAGACCTGGCTGTTTGAGCAGGCTTTTGCAGATGAAATGTAATTATTTAATTGAGACCCATGGAACGATGACGATGCAACGGAAACCGATTCTAATAATGAGATGCTGAGATTTGTATTTTATATTTTTAACTGCTATTTTTTTTGCTTTTTATGGTTGTTTTTATTAATTGTTATGTATTTTATCTGTGGGCATTCATTGCCATGTGTGCACCGCCTCGAGTCGCCTCCGGGCTGAGAGGGGCAGTATAAAAATATAGTAAATCTATCTATCTATCTATCTATATAATAAAAGTCAGTGTTTGCGGGCGGTGGTGTGGTGGTGTGACCGGAGGAATATGTGCCAGCATTTCGATTGGCTGCAACTGTGGGAATATTTGCATAAAGGGCTCTGATTAGCCAGCCTCAGAACTCGAACATTCTACGACCCCAGACAGAGGGGATTGGCTGCCACTGAAATTGAATTTGCATAAAGGACTCCGATTGGCCAACCACATTCCAACATTCTAAGGTGACTCAGAGGGAAAAGAAAAGGCCTCAGGCAGTCAGCCACTGTGGCCCACAGCAATGACGGATCAGGAACACACTTGGCAAACAAGGGACCAATGGCCCACTTCACAACCTGGTGTGGTTTAGGGCAGGATGGGCCACGAATGATGGGATTTGCAGTACCTTCACATCATTCACTTCCCAAACAACACTGTAGCCCTTATAAATCACAGACCAGGCCCAAAATTGACAGCACAGCTTCCTTAACTTGATTTTCCTGATTAGGCCTCAGCTCATGGGATATTGTTAGGCTTCCTCAACTTGATTTTCCTGACTAGGCCCCCAACAATGACAGAACAAGACCAAACTGAGCACACAGACCCCCCCAAGATGCACCCTACATCCTGGTGCAGTTTGAGGAAGGATGGACCATGGATGATGGGACTTGCAGTAGTTTAATTCAATTCCTTAGAGTACTGTGGCCTACACCAATGACAAATCAGGCCCAAAATTGGCACACAGAGGTCCAATGGCCCACTTTACAAACCTGCTGTGGTTTATGGCAGGATGGCTCACAAATGATGGGATTTGCAGTACCTTCACCCAAATCATTTCCCACAAAACATTGCAGCCCCTACAAATCAGAGACCAGGCCCAAACTTGGCACACAGAGTACCCATGACCCACTCTACATCCTGGTGCAGTTTTGAGTGGGACGGACTACGGATGATGGGAGTTGAAGTACCTTCACTCACTTTCTGAGACCGCTGCGACCCTCATCCAATGACTGCTCAAGACCACACTTGGCCCATAGAGCCCCCATGACCCACTCTACATCCTGGTGCAGTTTGGAGAACGGGGGACCATGGATGATGGGACTTCCAGTACCTTCCCTCTCTTCCAGATACCACTGCAACCCTCATCCAGAGAATGATCAAGACCAAATGTGACACACACAGCCCCCATGACCCACTCTACATTCTGGTGCTATTTGGAGGGGGGGGGTGGACCATGGCCAATGGGACTCGCAGTACATTCACTAAGTTCCTGAGACCACTGCAAGCCACATAAACATCTAATAGGAACCAACCTTGGCACACAATGCCTTCCTCAAATAACCCGGGCACCGCCGGGTCGTCAGCTAGTAGTACATAAAGAAATAAAGAAATCCAGCTCCCTGTCATGCAGGAACACATCAATAAAGCATTCCCTACATTTGGAACCCATTGCTCCATTGTGTCCTGGTCTCTAGAATAGCAGAAAACAAGCTTTCCCCCCTCCTCAATGTCACATCCTTCCAAATAAGCATAGTCATACTAATTGTGTTAAAAGACGAGTGGTATTATTCCCAAGTAGACATGTATTGGATCAGAGTTTTGAAAAAGCAGTGGAAAGAGTCTTAAATTGGGTGTCTGGTGATAGTTAAAATAAAAGATGGAGATAATTGATTGCATCTGCCTTCCAGAGACCTGCACTCTTATCAGAAAAGGTGGTATTAGTGATATTCCTCTCCACCACAACATTTCACCTCAGTATCACCTGGAACTTCATATGATATTTTCGGAGACCTAAAAATAGTCAGGAACATGTTTCTTACTAGGCCAATTGCATTTGTCAAAATGTATATCTAACCTAAAGCTTTTTTTTTCTTCATTTCCACATGGCTTGATCGAAGTGTATAAAATCATGCATGGGATAGAAAAGGTGAATAAAGAAAAAATATTTTCTCTGTCACACAACACTAGGACTAGAGGGCACTCCCTGAAGCTCCAAGGCAGGAAAATTAGGACTAATAAAGGGAAATATGTCTTCACCCAGAGGGTCATTGGGTTATGGAACTCACTTCCAGAGGAGGTTGTGACAGCCGTCAGCCTGGACAGCTTCAAGGCAGGATTAGACAGATTCATGGATACCAAGGGAACCAGTAGTTACTGAAATGGACATCCAAGTGCCACCTCTGTGTTGATGGAGGCAGGCAGGATTTTCCCCGGGTACTGGTTGTGGGGGGTCGGGAGCAGGTGAGGGTTTTGCCCTCCTTTCTGCTAGAGATCCCCGTGTACAACTAGTGGGCCACTGTGTGACACAGAATGCTGGACTAGATGGGCTGAGGCCCGATTCAGCATAGCTCTTCTTATGTTCTTATGTTCTTATGGCTCACACTTCAGTACAGGCCTTTCGTGTACCAAATAACAGAACTGCAACATAATGTTGAATGCTCTGTTGCCTTGGTCTTCTGCCCCACACTTTGACTCTCAGCATTCAATAGCCCACTGTCCTTTCTGAGCTGCTTTTCTTGCACGGCAGAGGGTTGGACTGGATGGCCTGTGTGGTCTTTTCCAACTCTATGATTCAGTATGATGAAAAAAAAATAGGATCAGATTTAGATAAATCCGGTCTGAGTCCCTCTACGGAAGTGAGAAGATCAGGATACAAACGTTTTAAATAAATAATTGAATAAATAAATAATAAATGGATTGTTTTGAACATGAAGAAAATAGTTGAGATGGACTAAATCACTGATTCTCACAGTGGGCGGTACCACCCCCTAGTGAGCAGTGAGGCAATTCAAGGGGGCGGTGGGAGGCTCAGGGTAATTTGGGGGGCGGTGAACCCCTTTAAGGGGGCGGTGAACGATTGGCCATTTAGAAGGGGTCGCGCGGCCCTCTTCTTTGGCCCCGCCCTCTTTGCTTTGACCTGCATATCAGATATTTGGATTAGAATTCGTAAGAGTAGCAAAATTATTTATGAAGTAGCAACGAAAATATGGTTGGGGGTAACCTAAACTTGGAGAAACTTATTTAGTGGTCATTGCATTAGTAAGGTTGAGAACCACTGCATTAATACATATATCTTTCTGTTTAATTGCTATTAAATTTTTAAAAATAACTTCTAGGAGGGCGGTGAGTAAAATCTTTTCTGGAAAGGGGGCAGTAGGCCAAAAAAGTTTGGGAACCACTGGACTAAATGAATGTTCCAGTTGCACAGATAAATAAGAGTGTTGTCAACTAATGTTCCCTAACATCACCTATGACAGGAGTGTGTAAAACATTTCTCAGACCCACTGTTTCCTTGGGTTGTTTTAGCTCCAGAAGCGGGCTTTTCACTAACATTGAAATAAAAAAGGCTTTCCTGGGATGAAAACATGGCAAAATTATCCCTCATACAACACAGACGATGAGCAGGAAGCATTGGGCCCTAGGTGGCTATCCGGCCCTGCTTTTCCTGCTCCTGATCTTGGAGAACAGAAAAGGCTGGAAGGCGACATCAAAGCAATGATTAATAATAATAATAATCTTTATTTATACCCCGCCACCATCTCTCTAAAGCAGGGGTAGTGAACCTATGGCTCAGGAGCCAGATGTGGCTCTTTTCGTGATTGCATCTGGCTCTCCCATTCCTTCTTTCCTCCATTCTCCCTCTCCCTTCCTTCCTCTTCCATTCTTTCCTTCTCCTTCTCTCCTTCCTTTTCCCTCCCTCTCTCCCCTTCCTTCTTTCTTCCCTCCCTCCTTCCTCTTCCATTCTTTCCTTCTCTCCTTCCTTTTCCCTCCCTCTCTCCCCTTCCTTCTTTCCACCATTCTCCCTTCCTTCCTTCCTCTTCCTTCCTTCCTTTCTCTTCCTTTCCTTCACCCTTTCCTTCTCCTTTTCTCCTTCCCTTCCTTTTCCCTCCCCCTCTCCCCTTCCTTCTTTCCACCATTCTCCCTCTTCCTTCCTTTCTTTCTCCCCTTCACCCTTTCCTTCTCCTTCCCTCCTTCCTTTTCCCTCCCTCTCTCCCCTTCCTTCTTTCCTCCATTCTCCCTCTTCCTTCCTTCCTCTTCTATTCTTTCCCCCATCTTCCTTTCCTTCTCCTTCCTTTCTTTTCACTTCCCTCTCTCCCCTTCTTTCTTTTCATCTTTTCCCTTCATTATTTTACTTTTTCCTCACTCCCTTCTCTTTCTTTCCCCCATCCTTTCCTTTCCTTTCCTCCCTTCCCATTTCCTTCTTTCTTTTCCCCTCCTTGTCTCTCTCCTGCTTTTCTTTTCTTCCTTTTCCATAGTTCATTCTTTTCTTTCTTTCTTCCCCTCCACCACCTTCCTTTATTTCCTCTTTCTTTCTTTCTTTCCCCCTTCCTTCCTTCCTTCCGCCTGTCTCTCTTCCTTCCCAGAGTCCTGAGCATGCCTTTTGCAGAGCCAGGTCTGAAGTGTCCCGTCATTCTGCGGGGGAATCCTTTTTTCATAGTATGTACTTATATACTCACATTTAATTGAATTCAGTCTTAAAATATATTATATATATATTATATGGCTCTTACTGAAATACATTTCCAAATATTTTGCTTTCATGGCTCTCTGAGTCAAAAAGATTCCTGACCCTTGCCCTAAAGGGACTCGGGCAGCTTACATGAGGCCAAGCCCACAACACATAATAATATCATCACATCAGTGAAATGACAAAACAGCAAACAATAAGCCAATATAACTCACATATAAGCAAACCACACAGAAGTTAAAAACCTTATGACCGGGCCAAATGTAGTATATTAAAATATTTAAAAATAAACTTAGATCCTAGGTTGTTCCTTTGTTCCTATACAATAGTGGGCAGTCTGTCCTCTCAATTGCTTCACCCATCTGCAGCCATTGACACAGTTCCAAAGGTTGCCCAGCCCCAAATCAAGCATTTTAAGAAGCCCAGCCTATTCTAAGGGAAGGGCACAATACATCATGTGCTATTCCTGGAAGCCACTATGTAAAAAAGGAAGGAAAAAAGGCACAGTCTAAAATTACATAAATATTGACAACATACATTGTTTGAATTGAATTTTGTAAAGGGTAGAATATGGCTTTCAAAACTTTTAGCAGGATGCCATCGCCAACTGTGCTGCACTGAAAATCTAAAAGGCAGGATATAATTAATATGGAAACAGTCAGCTCTAATTTCCTACTGAATGTCGCAGATAAATTTAGATGAGTTTTATCTCCAAATAATTCTCCCTTGACATCCAATCCAAATTTCAAAGGACTGCGGAAGACCAGATGATTTAAAATAGGCACATCTTTTGGAATTAAAACGTACACAGACCTGACTGGAAAAGGTATGAACTTATCCATTCAAATTAAGAAAGCAAGAGCAAAGAGATACTGTCATTACAAAGGGAAAAAAGGGAGACATTGTTCTTATGTGCTTTCAAGTTGTTTCCAACTTATGAAGACGTTCAAATGAACCTATCACAGAGTACACCTGGTCAGATTTGTTCAGAAGGGCTTTGCCATTGCCTTCCTCTAAGGCTGAGAGAGCATGACTTACCCAGGGACATGCAGTAAGTTTCTATGGTTGAATGGGGATTTGAACTCAAGACTCACAGTCTTATTTTGACACTTAAACACTAAACCACACTGGCTCTCAGTTACCATCTTAAAATAATTATTTGAAATATTGACAGTCAATATTTCAAATCAGAAATCTTTTAAATCAAAATATATGAATGAGAGACTTTATCTATATCCATAATAAAAGTGAAACTGTCTATGTATGTGTGTGGCTGGGGTACTCACTTCCACAGACAAGCTCCCACTTCCACAAACAGCTCTAACCCACAGTGCTGAGGAGCCCACCACCCATGGAATGCTTTCATTCAGGGACATTTTTACATGTTTCTTCCACCACAGAGACATCCCAGTGTTTCTTACTGTGATGAAGTTGTGTTGTTTTGTTGCAAGATAAATGTAGAGTTTGTTATTGCTTATTTGCCTATACGTTTGATGGTAAAATGTTTAACAAGCCACAGAGGGTTGGTGGGGAATGTTGGAGCAGCAGGCCCCTGTGAAGGCTGAAGTAAGAGCTGCAACTGTTTTAGAACTTTCCGATTTTTAAAATAAGTCGGTTGGTTTTGTCGGTTGGTGGGAGGGAAGCTGTCTTTCAGAGCTTTTAGAAGGCAGTTCGGTTAGGGGTTTGAGAAACGCAAGTAAAAGACAGACTTTGTCCAAGTTAGAGTAGAAAACTAACTTAATAGATAGGTAAAGCCTATAGTTGGCTATTTACCTGATGGAGCAGTTAGTTATTAGGACTGCTTGGTTCTGTGTTAGGAAGTACAGTGGAAATTGTACCCTATTGTTGAAACGTTGTAACCGCAAGATTTGTACCTCTTAGGAGACATGTTTGCAACCAACTAAGCTCTGAACTCTGTTATAAAATAAACTGTTGAACATCTTTATTACAACACCTCTCAATGTTGCTCTTTTTAAAACACAAGCCTTAAAAGAACAAACCCTGACATCGGTGGCTGATCTGATACAATTGGTGGCAGCAAATATATTAACTGGTGGCAGTTTGAACATCTGTTGGTGGAGCTCAAAGGGAAAGTACCCATCCTACCACAGTGGGAAGAAAGCCTTACTGCCCAGAGTTATAAAAGGGTTCGTTCCTTACATGTTAGTGGCAGTGGTAAGATTTGCAAAGTAGACCTGCCCTGCCACGGTTAACATAAGGAGCCTGGAAGCCTTCTTTATATACTTCATTACATTATTTGGTGGCAGCGTATTTACTGTAAGGGTCAAGGGGTCCGAGCCCCGACATATTTGGTGGCATGGTGGGATAGCCTGCCCTGCCACACCGAAAAAGGAACGGTCAGTGGTGACTGACCAACGGGCCAACCCTGACCCCTTACACTTACTCTCTCAATTGGTGTGGAATTTGCATGACCCCGCCCACTGCCTCTCCCTGAGCCCTTTCCTACTCTGTCTGCACAACAAACAGAGCAGAACCAACCAGCAACTCAACAAGTATGTTGAGTTGCAGATTAGTTCTGCTCTGTTTGTTGTGCAGACTAGAGAGGTTTAGGGGATTGACTCCACATGACGGAAATTGTAGTTCACCCTGCATCAAGCCAGAGCACTGTGACCCCTACTGACAATGGACCTGGATCACATTTAGCACATAGAACGTCCATTACCAAAGAAAAATGCTGGAGAAGTTTGGGGGGAATTTACCTTGATTTAGAGCCATTGTAGGTACTGGGATTTATAGTTCACCTGTAATCAAAGAGCACTCTGAACCATACCAACAATGGTCCTGGACATCACTTGGCACACAGAACTCCCATGACCAACAAAAAATACAGAAGGGCTTTGGGGAAAATTCACCTAGATTTATAGGAATTATAGTTCACCTACATCCAGACAGCACTGTGAACGCAAACAACAATGGATTTGCACCAAATTTGGCAAGCATACCTGATATGCCAAAGTTTGAATACTGGTGGGTTTTGGGGGGAATTGGTCTTGACATTTGTTAGTTGTAGGTACTATGATTTATAATTCACCTGCAATCAAAGAGCATTCTGCACCCCACCGATGATGGACCTGGACCTAACTTGGCACCCAGAACCCCATGACCAACTGAACATACTGGAGGGATTTGACAGGACTGACCCACCATGGTGAGAGTTGTAGTATACTCTGTAGCCAGAGAGCACACTGAACCCCATCAATAATGCGTCTAGAGCGAACTTTTTCAACATAACAAACTTTATGGAGTTTCAGGAGGTTAACCTGGCACGATATGAGTTGTAGTATACCCACAACTTTATGCATTTTGTAAAATAAAAATGACTTCTTCTAATTACCCAGGCAATGCAGAATACCCAAGCTAGTGCAATATACAAACACTTTTAGAAACACAGAAATACTATCACAGATGTATAAATAATGGCAAATAGATCAAAAAAGGCAGCATATACAGTGTTATCTCACTTATTGCTGGGGTTAGGTTCCAGGATCTCCCGCAATAAGTGAAAAACCGCAATGTAGGGATGATCTATTTATTTTAATATTTATACATTATTTTAGTAGTTATACACTGTTTTAAGTCTTTATAAACTTAAAATAAAGTGAAGGAAAGGAAGAAAGGTCCTTCAAGGCTGGAGGGAGGGAGGACTGAGGAGGGAAAGCGCCTTGGAGGGCGGTGGCAGCAAAAAACCACAAAACAGCAAAAATACCATGATATATATTTTAAATAAAAAAATGTAATTAATTAAATTAATATTTTTTTAAATTCACGAAATGGCGAGTCCGCAATAAGCGAACCGTGAAGTAGCAGTTGCAGAACTTGGACTATTTGTACTTTTAATTGGTTTTTAATCTGATTAATGTATTATTTATTGTATAACTAGCTGAGGACCCGGCGGTGCCCGGGTTATTTGAGGAAGGCATTGTGTGCCAAGGTTGATTCCTATTAGATGTTTATGTGGCTTGCAGTGGTCTCAGGAACTTAGTGAAGGTACTGCAAGTCCCATTGGCCATGGTCCACCCCCCTCCAAACAGCACCAGAATGTAGAGTGGGTCATGGGGGCTGTGTGTGTCACATTTGGTCTTGATCATTCTGTGGATGAGGGTTGCAGCGGTCTCTGGAAGTGAGGGAAGGTACTGGAAGTCCCATCATCCATGGTCCCCCGTTCTCCAAACTGCACCAGGATGTAGAGTGGGTCATGGGGGCTCTGTGTGCCAAGTGTGGTTTTAATCAGTCATTGGATGAGGGTCGCAGCGGTCTCCGAAAGTGAGTGAAGGTACTTCAACTCCCATCATCCATGGTCTGTCCCACACAAAACTGCACCAGGATGTAGAGTGGGTCATGGGTACTCTGTGTGCCAAGTTTGGGCCTGGTCTCTGATTTGTAGGGGCTGCAATGCTATGTGGGAAATGAATCGGGTGAAGGTACTGCAAATCCCATCATTTGTGAGCCATCCCGCAGGTTTGTAAAGTGGGCCATTGGGCCTCTGTGTGCCAAGTTTGGTCCTGATTCGTCATTGGTGTGGGCCACAGTGATCTAAGGAAGTGAATTAATGTACTGCGAGTCCCATCATCCATGGTCCATCCTCCCTCAAACAGCACCAGGATGTAGGGTGCATCTTGGTGGGTCTGTGTGCCAAGTTTGGTCTTGTTCTGTCATTGTTAGTGGCAACCAATCCCCTCTGTCTGGGGCCGTAGAATGTTGGAGTTCTGAGGCTAGCCAATCAGTGTCCCTTATGCAAATAATCCCACAGTGGCAACCAATCGAAACGCTGGCACATATTCCTCCCTCCGTACCACCCCCCCCCCACAAACACTGACTTTTATTATATACATAGATTGTTGGTTTTTATTGATTGTATAAGTGGGGCATCGAATCGCTGCCGGTTGTGAGCCGCCCAGAGTCCCGTCCCCCCCGGGGGTAGAGAATGGTGGGGTATAAATATTTGAAATTAATAATAATAGTGAGGGAACACTGTATATTAAAATTGATAGGGGTAATCTGGGAACTTGTTAAGAGGAAAGGTTCACAGCTGCATCTTGAGGAAGGCAAACCAGTGTTCAATATATTTAAGACTCAAATGATGATGGCTGAATTCAGAAATGTTGCTTTATGCACAGTTAAGACACACTGTCTGAACAGACCATTATATCTACCACAGTATCAGGAACAGTGGTTCAGAATTATGAAGTCAAATGCACAAAGAAGTATTCCTACATCTGCAGGATTTATTTCAACACTGTGTCTCAATTTCCATTATATGTCACCAGAAAAAAACAAAGTCGCACGTTAAAGTTTTTTTTCCGGAGCCTAAAAAGATAGTCTAACAATACTTAATTCTATGAAGAGAGATCTCTCAAGGAGTTTATGTGGGGCAAAAAGACTCATTCACAAGTGGGAGGAATTAGGGCGAGATGTTCAGAAAAAAGAGAAAAGAACACAAGAGCTTTCTAAAGGTATTCTAAAGAGTTCCTCTCTCAGCAATTCTTCCAAGTCGCTTATGATTTTGCAAAAATGAAAATGTGACATACTGAAAACAGCTGAATCTGCAGGTAAATGAAGTTAATCTGCACACCAGAACAATGGTACTCCGACAAGTTGCTCACTGGGGAGCCGAGGCTGTGGAAAAGTTGTAATTAGGGCAGCTCGGCTTACTGCGCCCAACGCTGTTCAATGCTGCTGTCGGGTCTTACCTTTTCAGAGTTGGTGAAAACGTCAGACTTCAGCTCTCCATCCAGAAACTCATTAAAGTACTTCATCAGTTTGTGAGCCTCCACCAGCCTCTGTCGCGGCGTGTTTACCCCCTCCAGCAAGTCGCCAAGGTGACAGACTTTAGTGGCCACGTAGCTGACATGCTCATCGAGTTCTTGGAAGTGCTGGAAGGCAACCTGGGAGAAGGATTTAGGCAAAGCAAGGCTGTTAGCGTTTGCAGTCATTAAATAAAGTCAACCTATAAAACCAGCACGCCAAAGAACAAAGAGACCCAGAGAAGTCAATATAGGGGGAGATTCAGAAGCCAGCAGCTTTACGTAGAATGTAGAAACATCAATGGGAATCCAAACTCAGTGGATGAGAGAGCAGAGCTTTCATTTACACAAAGTGAATTGATTTCGGTGGTGCCAAAGGCATGGCAGGGATGGCCACAATGATTTGCCTCAAGTGCCTATCTGCTTAACTATTGGAGCAAACTGGTTTTTAAAAGTTTAGTGAAATGTGTAAAACATTTCCTGTCAGCCTTAAGATGAAATTTGTGTTGCCGTCTCTAGATTCATGTACAAGTTGAGGCAGATTTGGAGGACAAAAATATGGATTTTAATAGAAGTTGAAGGTCATTCTAGAGAGGAGCAAGCTTCAATACTACCTCAAGAGGCCAGTCACTTCTAGCTGCTATAATAATAATAATAATAATAACAACAACAACAACAACAACAACAGCACCATATTGTCCCCAGAGATCCCTGGACTCCGGCGAACAAAATCTTCTCAATGTCCCCTCCATTCGACAATATCGACTGTCCTCAACAAGACAAAAGGCATTTTCGGTGGCTGCACCAACTCAGTGGAATGAGCTACCAGAGGAAGTCAGAGGAATCAGAAAACTGTCTTCATTCCATAGAGCAGGGCTGCCCAGCAAGTCGATCGCGATCGACTGGTCAATCCCAGGACCGAAGGAGGTCGATCCCAGCCGGATGGGGCACTTCTAGAGGGAGCGGAGCCATGCAGCGCTACCACAGCTTCTTCGGCCTTGAGGAGAGTAGTGCCAAGCCAGTAATGGCTAGTTATGCCACCACTGGCTTGGCACTACCCTCCTCTAGCCTGGAGAAGCTGTGGTAGCGCTAAAGCCAGAGGGGGAGGGGGCTCTTCCCCCTCAGAAGCGCCCCATCCAGCTGGGATCGACCTCCTAAGGTCCCGGGATCGACCAGTTGATTGCGAGTCACCTAATGAACACCCCTGAGCCATAGAGTCACACTGCAGGACCTAGAGAAAACATTTTAATTAAATTGTGAATAATCAAACCCACACAAACTTGCAAGGGTAGAGAAACAACAATACAGTATATACAAGGCTATCTGTCATAATCACAGATCCTGCTAGTTTCATTCTCTAGTGCCACAGTTGCAGACTCATGCATAAGCAGCAGAACTAACTCATGGTTGCAGAGGTAATAAAATGGAGAAAAATCCACATGTGCATACTGATACTCATATGTAGAAAACTGTACTTATATACTGTAGATAGTAAGATAAATTGAGCAATTGTATCTCATCTCTCATTACTCCCTATTGAGAGGACTTTAGTGCTCCTTTAGTGCTCCTAGACAAAACCTTCTGAGGACAAAAAAAATCTCCACAGAGAACCTCAGGGAAAAAGAGGGGGTTTTCCTGTACAAGGTCACAAAGCAGCAATACATGAAGAACATGGATTAAGCAGCTTACCTGATTGCTTTTCTGAAGCTCCTGAACCTTCTTGGCAAATTCTTTCGCTTCCCTCTGGACTTGCTGCTCTAACTTTTCCACTCTTCTCTGTATTCTTTCATCTAGCAACTTCAGCTCATTTATGTGATTTACAAATTCTTCTTGCAATCTGATTTTTTTTTTAAAAAAAAAGATGTTTGAAACAGCAGATTTTATTACACAGGAATCTTATCTGTGACAGTAAAATCATAGTATGACATTACAGAATATAGTATTTCGAAATCACAAATAAGTGCCTAAGATAGGTATACCATGGAAATACTTACAATTGGTGAGCTTTAAAGAAATTCTGACTTATATAGTTTACCCTCATGTTAGCAACAACATTTGTATCTTACTGTCATCCCTTGCGGGTCATAAATTTCACAAGAAAAGGTATTTAATTTGACCCATGGTAGGGTATTTCTTTAGCAAGCATTTGGCCTGGAATTAAATTACCAATATAAACAGAGCAATAAATTTTGTCCCATCTGGTTTCATGGTATAATCTAGTTATTCGTGATTATTGCTGTGGGCGTTGGTTCTGACCTTTTCCAAGCCAGTATGTTTAAAGGACCCTGGAGCATGGCCGGCTGTCAAAAAATGTTTATATAGAATAGAATTAGTTGTATTGAGCATTATACTCAGGAGGCGAATAAGCTTAGTGTGCAACTGCATGAACGAGGGTACCCATATCAAATTGTGAAAAGAGCCAAGGATAGAGCAGACACGATCCAGCATGAAACACTTTTCCGGAGAAAACCTAAGAAGCAATCTAATCGTATAGTGTGGCTCCTCACGCTCACCCCCTATAGCAAGGCTATAGTTGGAATAGTCAAGAAGTACTGGGGCATCCTTCCCGATATCCCGTTGTTTGAGAGGCCACCGTTAATTGCGTATAAGCGCACAAATAATTTGAAGGACCTTTTGGTACACTCCACCCTGAAACAAACACACACCCCGGGTATTGTCTCACCAGGATGTAAACCTTGCGGAGGATGTACATCATGTGCGCATGTTTACATGGACAAGGAAGTGACAAGTTCGCATTCTAAAAGGTGCTTCAAACGGAGCGATTTCACCAATTGTAACATGGAGAATTGCGTCTACGCAATTTTCTGTGGGTGTGGCCTGATTTACGTCAGCCGATCGTCACGCCCACTCCGCACGAGAATTTCGGAGCATCGTTCGAGAATTCGCACCAAGGCCGATAATTCTATTCTATATAAACATTTTTGACAGTCGGCCATGCTCCAGGGTCCTTTAAATTTACTGGCTTGGAAAAGGTCAGAACCAACGCCCACAGCAATAATCACGAACAGCTTATTAGGAGAGAAACCTGGTGGATCACCAACCTCCAATCAGAATAACCTATAGTAAGGCATTGCCTTATCCTAGCAATTGTCCAGACAAGAAAATAAATCTGTGGCACATCTCTTAAATTGATCACAGGCCATCTCTATAAAGTGCATGATTATTACTACATCTATACTAAAAGCAGGGGTGCCCACACTTTTTCATCATGCGAGCTACTATATGGACAATCAAGTTGAAAAGATCACCTGTTGTGCATGTAAGAGTGCGCGCGCATATGCGCGCACACGCTCCTACTTCAGCCTTCTGTCCACGCGGGCTTCTTTCTTGCCTGCCCACCAACTCCCCGCCACCGCGCGCACCCGGGAAGGGATCCTCTTTGCCTCCTGCGCCGCACTCTCTCTTAATGTCTTCGTTGCCTTCCTTCTTCCTGCTGCGTGCTTTCGCGAAGCAGGAAGTCCCCATCCCGTCCTGCTTCTTGCGTGCACAGCAGGCACCTCCCACGCACGCAGCAGGAGGGTATTTATAGGCGCACCCGCCAGCGCTCCGGCCAGATATGGCTTCGGTGGCAGCTCAGAAGGCGCAGGGCTGGGAAGAGGGGACACCTGGCTGCTGCCTGGGCCGGGAAACTCAACCGAGAGAGCGACCCACGTGAGGCTGGAGCCTCCCCACGGCAGCCTCCCCCCCTCGAGGCTTCCTTACCTGGGCAGGAGAAGGAAGAGTGGAAGAGGTGCTTCCCCAAAGTGACAGATGCAGCAGGGGGCGCCCTTCCTTCCTTCCTTTCGAGGGTGTCACTCAGAAAGGACGCCCAAGTGGACGGCTGGCAGGAAGGAGGACCCCTCCCACTGGTGGCAGTCCATGCCCACGGGAGAGAGAGAGGGGGAGTGGCTCTTCCTAGCCGGCTCTGAAAAAGCCACCCTCTCTCTCTCTCTCCCGTGGGCCCTCGCTGCCTTTCTCCTTCGAGGGCGAGGGAGGGCGAGGCGGAGAAAGGCGTCGAGGGCACAAGCAGCAGCAGCAAGTGGAGTCTCCATCCCCAGCCCCCTCTCCTCCTCGGGTTCAGCCCCAGGAACAAGGCGGAGCCCTCCCTCCTCACCCCAACCAAGGAAAGAAAGCAGCCCCACAGCTCGCTCGCCAAGGTCTCTCGGCTTGAAATGGGAGTCCCGAGGGCAGCAGCAGGGTTTGCGGCGGGGCTTGCTTGGCTTTGCCCCACTTTGCCCGGCCTCCTTCGCCTCTTTCTCTCTCTCTCCCTCTCTCCTTCCAGCACCCACCTGCCTTCCTGCCAAAAGGATCCGAAAAGGTTTTCCGGATTTCTTTCTTCTCTCCTTAGCTCTCTCTCTCTCTCTCACACACACACACACACACATTCCCTCCATCCCTCCCACAGCCTCGCATCCTATCCGTGGGCGTGCCTTCGCCTTGCTCCCCCAGCAGCAACCAATGGGCGGTCAGGTCACCACACCGTGCGTGGCAAGATGAGCACCAGGGCCCGCCCACTAAAGCCTCATTTTGGCAAAAGAAGCCCCGCAAAAGCGGTTGTGGGAGCGCACGTGCGCGCGCTTGCATGGCAGGAGCGCACCATCCGGCTGGTGAGGCCCAAAGATCACCTGGAAGAGGGCCGAGATCACCTAGGTGCTCCCGATCACCATAATGAGCACCCCTGCTAAAAGAATCCTTGTCTGGGCAGAGAGCAAAGACTCAAAAGCCATTAAAGTCTAACAGTTGCTTCCGCCAAAACTCTTTATCAATCAATAACATACTTGTCACTTTATCAATCAAAAACATACTGTGTGTCATGTAAATGCCACAGTGACTTTTCTGCCATGTAGATGGGCCTTAGTCTACATAAGCTTACACTACCAATTTCATTCTCTCAATTAGGTTCTAAGGTGCTACATAATCCCCATTTCTACTGATATTCCAGAGTAACGCAGGGATGTTTTTGATTTCTAGTTGTACTTTATGTGAGAGATGTTTTTAAAAAAACCACCCTTATTTTTACCTTTTGGGATCAAAGGCTTCCATGGCTCCACGGGAACCCCCACCAGGAGTCCTCCATGCCAGGCGTTCAATGTATTCATCTGCCACAAAGGGCTCCTGCCCAAACAAGACATAGAGGCTCTTTTACAGCAAACAGCAGTGGGAAATGCAAGGTACATATTGGTTACATGCCAACCTACAAAGCACACAGCCTTTCTGCAGAATATACCTTCTATAGATAAAGGTGCTTCATCTTATATCCAATAGGACATTTTACTTTTGTGCGGCAAGTATAAAAATGATATATTTTTTAAAAAAATTGAAAGCATCTTAAACAAGGCTTTCCAACCTTCTACAGTCCAGGACCTATCATTTACTTCAAAGCTATATCATGGCATAGGCTTAAAGTGTTTCTCTTCAACAATAGCTGCATCTACACAGTAGAATTAATGCACTTTGACACCACTTTAACTGTCATGGCTCAATGCTATGGCATCCTAGGAGTTGTAGTTTGGTGAGCCACTAGCACTCTTGGAGAGAGAACACTAAAAACATGGTAAAACTATAACTCTTATGAGTCCATAGCACTGAATCCATACTGTTTATTATTTATTTATTTATTTATTATTCGGGTTTCTATGCCGCCGACTCCCTGAGGCTCGCGGCGGCTCACAGGAACCGAAGGTACAACTACACACAAGCAATGCGATAAAACATCTAAGACAATTAAACAGTTAAAACAGCAAAATACAAAACCC
This sequence comes from Anolis apletophallus, assembly GCA_030556195.1. Lineage (NCBI taxonomy): Eukaryota > Metazoa > Chordata > Lepidosauria > Squamata > Anolidae > Anolis > Anolis apletophallus. Next base: position 213,710,464 of record JARBWK010000002.1, on the reverse strand, counting down.
CCAGGTACAGTTCAGAAATTAGATAGCGTGACACCCCAGGACAGCGGCTAAAGCGGAACATGGGCAGGACCTACTCACCGAAGGCCTGCTTAAACAAATAAGTTTTGCAGGCGCGTCTAAACGGGAGCAGGTCCTTTATAGCCCGGCGTTCAGCCGGGAGGGCGTTCCACAGCGTAGGAGCTATAACGGAGAACGCCCTCCGGCGAGTAGATGTCAGTTTAGCCGATTTCTCCGAGGGTATCTCTAACAAATTAGCATCCTCGGAGCGTAGTGATCTCGGGGACAGTGTGGGGTGAGCCGGTCCCTCAAGTACGCTGGCCCCAGGCCATGCAAGGCCTTAAAGGTAAGAAATAGGGAGCCAGTGCAGATCCTGCAAAACAGGTGTGATGTGGCGGCCTGCTGGGGTTCCAGACAGGAGCCGGGCGGCAGTGTTCTGCACCAGCTTGAGCTTCCGGGTCGCCGACAAAGGAAGGCCAACGTAAAGCGTGTTACAGTAATCCAGCCTTGAGATGACCGTAGCTTGGATCACCGTGGCCAGGTCATTCCGGGAGATATAGGGGGCCAGCCTCCGAGCCTGTCGCAGATGAAAAAAAGCAACCTTGCTGACCGCGGAGACCTGGGCCTCCATGGTTTGATTTCTGTGTTTCAAACATCGTGATTTTATATTGTTGATGTGTTATTTATAATTGGTTTTGTATTGTATTTTTTTTTTACATTTTATTGCTGTGTTCTGTTATATTGATGTATTGTATTGCCGCCCCGAGTCCCCGTGGGGAGATGGTGGTGGGGTATAAATAAAGCTATTATTATTACTACTACTATACTAAAGCTTTGGAGACAGATCCCTCCCATCCTGTAGCTCAAAAGAAATGTGAATTGGATAAGGAATTGCCAAAATTGTTTCTCATGTTCATAGGATCATGCTCTCGCTTTTCCCACCACCGTTTTGTTCATTTTGTTCCTTTTAACCTGATGCTCCTTAGGAATGGAGGGTAGAACGGTGCTGTAAATTACTGGCTTTGGTTTAAACATGTCCAAATTATATCACCAGTATGTCCAGTTTAAAGGATGGTGGGTAGCAGGGCTATTATCTTCGCCCCAAGATCTCAAAGAGGTGCCGTAACTCAGACTAAAGAGTACTGAGTTAGACAGATGCTCTCTCACAATACAAGACCATGTGCACACCTAACTTCTCCTGTTTCACTAACTCACTAACCCAAATACCTTTTTAAAAATGCGTTATCTAGGACCAAGGCAGTGACATCTCTAGCCCATACCCTGTTTGGATATCAGCCTGAATACCAACAATTTAAATCAAGAAATAGTTTTCTAAGATCTACAGAGACACTCGCTGGAACACTTCAGCAAGCAAGAGTCCAAAAGTGGCAGGCTAAAATCTTGAACCTCAATCCATAGCTGATACCAAATGGGAGATTACCCCTCGGGTACACAGAAGCCTGGGCAACTTGGAAGGCACTGAACAGACTGCGCTCTGGCACCACGAGATGCAGAGCCAACCTTAAGAGATGGGGCTACAAAGTGGAGTACATGACATGTGAGTGCGGAGAAGAGCAAACCACAGACCACCTACAGAGATACTGTGGCTGGGCGGCCCGGTGGGTGGGCGGCCCGGTGGGTGGGGAGGTCTGACTGCCTAGCTTGGATGGCGAGGCATTATGCCCAACATCCTCAGTAAAGAGCCTTGGGGTCGTCTTAGACCCGCTGCTGTCGATGGAAGCCCAGGTCTCCACCGTCAGCAAAACCGCTTTCTTCTATTTGCGGCAAGCTAGGCGTCTGGCCCCCTACTTATCCAGAGACGACCTGGCCACAGTGCTCCAAGCCACGGTCATCTCAATACTGGACTACTGTAACACCCTTTACATTGGCCTGCCCTTGTCAGTGATCCGAAAATTAAAGCTCGTCCAGAATGCCGCTGCCCGACTTCTCACTGGGACTCCAGTGAGATGTCATATAACACCTATCCTCCAGCAGCTCCATTGTCTTCCTGTCGAGCACCGGATCACCTTCAAGGTGATGGCGTTAAACTTCAAGGCCTTGCATGGTCTGGTGCCGCTGTATCTGAGGGACCGTCTCTTCCCCTACCAACCACAGAGGTCACTTCGATCCGAACAAATGAATCTCCTGGAAGTGCCAACTTTTAAAGCAATTCGCCTCACATCGACCCGGTGCAGAGCCTTTTCTGTTGTAGCGCCGTCAATCTGGAACACCCTTCCAAGTGATGTGCGGGCCTTGCATGATCTACTCTCTTTCCGCAAGGCCTGCAAGACCCACCTTTTCCGGCTAGCCTTTGATCACTAAGCTGGAAAATATTTATTGGTCTAATTTAATATGTTGTTTTACTCCTGTGATGCTTTTATATGTTTGTAAGCTACTCCGAGCCCTCGGGGAGTGGCAGCGTACAAGTCCAAATAATAATAATACAATGCAGTCTGAGCTCTGCCACATGCACAATAGAGGACACCAGAGGCACTCCAAGTGCCCAGCTACTGGTCAAAGGACATTTAATATAATGCCAAGTTTTCAAATTTGTGGGTTTTTTCTTTTTCTTTTTTAAATACAATACAACTGTACTCTTCCCTGTAGTATTTGTCAAGAATGGGCTAAATATGTAATTAAAAACATCTAAAGCAACATCAAATTATTTCGACAGAATAAATAAATTAACAGGAAGATCCCATAAGTGCAAGAACTGGTTAGGGCAAGAACTAGTATCCATTTCTTAACATGTGATTGTCAACAAAAGACATAACCCAGCAGATACACAAGTTCTGTCATGCCTACAGTATACCAAGTTGTATTGCAAGATTGGTTGGTAAAGAAAACAGTCAAATCTTGATCTTTATGTCATTCATTTATATTCCTACTAGCTGTACCCGGCACGCGTTGCTGTGCCCTATTTTGGAGATGCGAGGAAGTCTGAGTATGCAAGGGTTGGAGTTGTTGTTAGTTATGCTGTTGTTGGGGTCATGGCTGTGTTGTTGTGGGTTGTTTTGGTGGGTGGGATGTTGGAGTCCTGTGGAGTTGTTGTTGTGTGGTGTTGCTGGCGTTCTGCATAGCTTGTGGATATACAATGTTTTTTGTCTTTCCGTCTGCTGTGTTGATGTAGAGGTTGATGCGTGTGTGGGTGGGGTACTTTGGAAGTGAGTGGAGGTACTTGAAATCCCATTATCCATGGTGTGTCCTCCTCTAATCTGCAGTCGGAAGGAGTGTGGGTCATGGGGGACATTGTTTGCCAAGTTTGGTCTTTATCGGTCTTGGTTCTGGGACACAGTGGCCTGTGGGGAATGATGCGTTTTGAAGTACTACAAATCCCATTATCCATGGAGGTACTTCAAGTCCCATAATCCATGGTCCACCCTCCTCCAAACTGTAGTAGAATGTAGCGTGGGTCATAGGGGCTCTGTGTGCCAAGGTAGGTTACTGTAAATTCAGGCCATACACAATGTCCCATGAGCTGAGGCCTAGTCAGGAACAAGTTAATGAAGCCTTACTGTCAATTCAGGCCATACACAATGTCCAATGAGCTGAGGGCTAGTCGGGAGAATCAAGTTAATGAAGCCTTACTGTCAATTCAGAGCGTAAACAGCATTCCATTAAGTGAGGCCTAGTCAGGGAAATTAAGTTAATGAAGCCTTACTGTCAATTTTGGGCGTGGTCTGTGATTTGTAGGGGTGTACATTTTCTGTGGGAAGTGTTTGTGCCTCAGCCCTTTGCCTTATCCTCCTTTGACAATTTATTATGGGTCGGAATGTTCATGTTGGCTGGCCAGTACAGGAGTTATGCAAATCCGCCCTTATTGGCAGCCAATCATGTTCTCAGAATGTAGAGGCTGGGAGAGTCATTGGCAGCCCCGGAGGATGCTGGGAAATGTAATGTTTTTTTACTCCTTGTTTTGGGGGCCTTTTAGGTTTTGGGGGGGAAAGTTTCTTTGCTACAAACGTACCTTGTCTGAGGCCTATTTCTGTTGGCAAGTTTGGTGTCTCTGCGTTGTAAGGTTTCTGTTTGGGATGGTCGTTCCATGACAACTCTTCCTTTATATATATAGATTAGTCTAACTGCAATTATTGGATGAAACTCTGAGATATTAAGATCAAAGAAGTGTACAACAGGACATTCTACACCTCAAATTCAAAGTCCTATTTTGCCTTTCAAACTTGTCATCAAGGAGGCAGGAAAACAGCAACTTATACCATTTACTGTTTTGACATATGAGAACACAATGATATAATTGGCACCATATGTACATTTAAAGTACCATTATCTGCTGATAATTTAGGAACCTGTCGGACTCCCGACCCATTTCACAAGGATGAGGAAGAAAGGATGCAAAATCTGCTGCAATGTGATACTGTTAGTACCGTCAGCATGCAACTCTGCTTCTTTTCAGCTCAAGCAGGTGTTGACTGCAGAAATGCTGAACTAGTGTCTGGCTTTAGTAATGAACAGATGAGAGCCAATGCAAAAAGGCTTCGCAGATAGTTCACTCCTTTGTCCAGGTGAGGTATTTACAATCCGGTGAAGATATAAGCCACACTCCCTCCCAAGACGCAAGCACGTAGCTTGGGGTATCCCTGGATGAATCATTCCCAGAAATAGCCTATGTGGGCTGCTACAAGCTTTGTCTGCGAGCCCAGTTAACACCCTGCCTTGGGTGATAGAATCCTAGAGTTAGAGATCAGAAGGACCATCCACTCCAGCCCCATTGTCTTTTGGGAACACCCCCACCCCCAAAAAAGAACACCACTCCTAATAGATAGCCCTCCAGTCTCTGCTTAAAAACATCCAGATACATTATACTGTATTATGAGGCTTGTGCCCTAGAGTGGTTAATAGATTGGATCAAGCTGGACAATAAAAAAACTTCTTTCTCTAGAAGGTCATGAACTACGGGTGGGCTGGCACGGGTACCTTCGGTATAATAAAGCCAAGATAGAAGGAAAATTCAATGATCACCTGATCAGAGGATCTTTATTAAAAGTTTGGTTAAAATACAAAGAAAGGTTATTTGATAAAACTCCGGGCTGGCTGTCACCACAAGAAGCTTTTTATAGAAGAGAATACGGGAAATCCAATTGGTTGAGGTACGATACACTATTGAAAATTACGGAAAATTGCCTAATTTTGAAAGATATGATTCAAGTGAGAGAATTAGATAATACAACTGATTGGCTACAATATATAAAAAGCAAATAATTTTTGGCAAGAACTGAAAAAAAACAAAAAAAAGATATAAAACAAATTGCTAGATAAAATTTTGTGGTTTGCTGTCCAACTGTAACAAATAATTTTGGGAGAGAGGGAGGAGCCAAGAACTGATGAAAAAAAACAAAAAAAAAGATTTCATATCTTTATAACAAATTGCTAGAATGGCAGACGGAAGAGGAGACAATAAAGGTATGCATGATCAAATGGGCCCAAGATATAGGCCATACAATCCCTTTAAAATCATAAGAAATTTTTGGAAGAAACATCTTAACTACACATACGCAAACGATCTAAAAGAAAGCAGTCTGAAAATTTTCCATAGGTGGTACCTCACCCCGGATAAAATTGCTAAATTCAACAAAAAATTACAGTAGCAGGTGTTGGAAATGTAAAAAAGAGATACGGTAGGTTTTTTTATACACATGTGGTGGGAATGTAAAAAGGTAAAGGAGTTTTGGAGGGCTATTCATAAGGAGATCCAAGAAGCCCTGGAAATTAAATTTCAATTGAAACCGGAATACCTTCTATTAGGGTTGTGTGACTTTAAATTAGATGAAAATATAGAAAAATTATTTGTTTATTGTATTTCCGCGGCCAGGATAGTTTTAGCCAAGAGATGGAAGGAGGATGACATTCCAAAGATGGAAGACTGGAAATTAAAGCTGATGGACATTATGAATATGGACCGCTTGACCCAAACTTTAAACCAAGATATTAGGTCGAAAAGTACAGATTGGTCTTTGATCATAAACTACTTCAAAAAGAATAACATAGAATGGACAATTGGTTGAATGATGGATATCCAATCAAGACATAGACATTTTGAAGTTCGGTAATGACAAAAATTACTGTTGACAGATGAAGGGGGGTGTAAGGGGAAGGAAGTACTCATGTAAAATATTTTAGTATATTAATGTATTGTCTGTCTATGTGTATTTGTTGTGTGTATGTTTTGTATGTTGTGATTTCTTTTAACTTTTAAAAATCAATAAAACATTTGAATCCCAAAAAAACATCCAGATAAAAAGGCTCCACTGGACTCTCAGGCAGCATATTCCATGCCAAAGAGCTCTTATAACTAGGAAGTTCTTCCTAATGTTTAGGTAGAATCTCATTTCCTTCTAATTGAAACCACTGCTCCATTGTGCCCTACTCTAGAGAAGCAGAAAACAAGTTTGCCCCCTCCTCAATATGACATCAACATTTAAGCATGGCTATGATGTCCCCTCTCAAATTTCTATTCTCCAAGGTCAATATTATTAAGCCACTCCTCATATGGTTTGGATTTGATCATTTTGATGGCCCTTCTTTGAATACATGCCAGGTTGCCCATATCCTTCTGGAATTGTGGTGCCCAGAACTGGATTCCAGGTGAGGTGACCAAAGCAGAAGAAAATGGGGTTATTTCTTCCCTGGATCTAGACCAGTGAGTCCCCAGATGTTTTGGCCTTCAACTGCAAGATCTGCCGGGGAGACCCTGCTCTCGGTCCCACCAGCTTTGCAAATGCGTCTGGTGGGGACGAGGAACAGGGCCTTTTCGGTGGTCACCCCACACCTGTGGAATTCACTCCCCAGCAAGATTAGATCAGCGCCTTCCCTCCTTTCCTTTAGGAAAAAAAATCGTGGTTTTGGAACCAGGCCTTTTGACTAGCGGGCACAGTAGCACTTTGAACATGGAACTGGACCATACTGTTATGATGATTGGAAACAGCTATGTGATTATGTGATTGTATAACTAATGTTATAAACTTTATGCATTTATGGTTTTATACTGTTGTTACTGATACTGTGGCATCAAATTGCTGCATATGTTAGCCGCTCTGAGTCGTGTCCCCCCCCCCCCCCGGGGGGGTTGAGAAGGGCAGAGTATAAATGTTGTAAATAAATAAGAAATCCTAACAGCTGGTAAACTGACCGGGATTTCTGGGAAGTACAGACCAAAACACACACAGGTTGAGAACCATTGATCTAGACATTACACTGCTATTGATGCAGCTTATAATTGCATTTGCGTGGCGCCACCACTGAGAAGGCCCTATCTCTCGTCCCCACCAAATGCGCCTGCGAGGAAGGCGGGATCGAGAGCAGGGCCGCCCCAGATTATCTTAAGTTCCTAGATGGTTCACAAGGTTCATGATGACCCAACTTTATTAGGCTGACTGGTATAGTAGGTTTATTTTCTGGTTGTGAATTGGCTGATTTGTGCATTGTGGCTGAACAGATACATGCATAGATAATTTGGATTGGTTTTTTTCCCCTATTAAAGCTCCTGTGCTCTAGATCACTAAGGTGCGAGAAGAAAATCAGGAAATGGATTCTCATTTTCATGCCAATTTAGTTTCTGACTAACACTATGCTGGCCTTATCATCATCATCATCGGAATATTATTGCATCCCACTTGCCTCCTTATGCAGGATACAACACAGCCAGAAAGATCCTCTCCCTATGCACTCATTATAAACCCCAATTACACTGATGAAAACGGACTGCACTCCATTCCATGGAGTGCAGCCCCTCCCAATATACAGTAGTCCTCACTGCAAAAGACCATCTGGATCCAGAACAGGTCTTTAAGGTCACTCACTTACAGACCCACCTCCAAGACTCTACTCTTGGAAGGCAATCAGACTTGGCCATAAGGGATCACCTTTGATGAGGAGAAATCCCATTCTGTAAACACACTCCTGAATGGAAGGGCAGTTCCCTATATATACTTTACTAGCTGTACCCGGCACGCGTCGCTGTGCCCTATTTAGGAGATGCGAGAAAGTCTGAGTATGTAAGGGTTGGAAATGATGGTGATTGTCCTCTTCTTGTTTGATCATGAGGCAGTAGGAGTAGTAGTGCATTGCACTGCATTTTTGTTGTGTTTCTTGTTTTTTTTGTGGATCTGTCATTTTGATGTTGATGTGGTACCCATCTGTGCCATTCCAAAATATGACTCAGTACTGGAGGCGTCATAGCAGCGATGTGTTTCTGATACGGTGGTCAATTCAGAGTTTCTTCGCTGAAGTGCTATGTCTCTGGGTAGGAAGTGATCGCCGACCATGACGATGGCCACTTCATCGATAGTTGGAGCGTTGTATCTGCGTTCATGTTGCCCTTCAGGCTTTTTGTTGGGATGTATTATAATTCTGTGTGTGTCAGTAGGCATCTTGTCCAGAGCGGTCTTGAATAAGTGGACTAATTGATTGTGTTCATAAAGAAGGTGTTGTAGTTGTGCGATAATGGGTTTTTTAACTTTTGGGGAAATGTGGCATCGTGTGTTGATTTTGTCTTCATCACCAATGAAAAACATTTGAAGAAATTGATGTGCTCCCTCGGTGTTTGGGAGCAGGGAGCCAGCTCGGTGATAAATTTGTCCTTTGATTTTGAAAGTAGGCATGAATTGCGCACTTTCTATGTGTGCTCCAAATGATGTCATCTGGAAGCATGAGTTGTATTGTCTTATATAGCGGAGGAAGTGTTTTGATTCTGGAGTGTCTCCACTCAGCAAAGTCTGTAGTGGTTGTGGAGGAGTGGCAAGTGGTGGTAGAGAGACTTTACCGGCTAGGCAGCACATTCCCGGTGTTTCTGCTGGGTATTTCAGGGCTTTGCAGTGTGTGCAGATGTGCGTTAGGGTGCCAATGTCGGCCTCTGGCGCCATGCTGTAGTCTTCTGCAGCGTTGTATCTGAAGGCTAGGCGGTGGAATTGGTTGTGGTGTTTTTGAAGTTTGTTTTCTGTGTTGCGACGTCGTGTTTCTGCGCTCCTTGCGCGCTGCTGTTGTGTTGCATTTCTGCGTCATTGTTGTTCCTGGCTGCGCGCTTCTTCTTGTCATGCAGTTCTTTGAATTTGGTTCTCAGCTGTGCGTCGTGCAGTGACCTGTTGTCTGTGTCTCTGCTGTGCAGTGTGTTTCTGTTCTGGCGTTTGTTCTGCCCTTTTTTGTTTGATGTATGTAGCGTTGCGAGTGTGTCATCCGATGTTGTTATTTTTAGAAGGCATGGCTTGTCTTTTGGGTCAGTTTCTGTCTGTGTGGAAGGAAGGAATGTTTTTTGTTTGTGGTGGTGGTAGGTGGTGTGTGTACGGGGTCCCGTAAGGTTGGTGGGATGGGTTGTGATTGGAAGTTGTGTTGTGTTGTGTGGGTAGGAATTGCTGGAGAATTGCTCCCTCATAGAGTTTGGTTTTGACAGTTTAACCCTCAAACACCAACTGACAACTGAAATCTCTCAGCATTCTATCCTAGCCTTGGAAGGCTCCTGCCAGCGTTGCTATGGTTACTCTTCCTCTCTGCATTTTGTGTGGGCCGATGTCGGCCAATGGCATTTGCTGGCAGCCACGGAGGATGCTGGGAAATGTAGTTTTACTACGTTGTTTTGGGCGCCCTTTAGGTTCTGGGGGAGTTTCTTTGCTACAAACGTACCTTGCTTGAGGCCTATTTCTGTTGGCAAGTTTTGTGTTTCTGCGTTGTAAGGTTTCTCTGTTTGAGGTAGCCTTCACATGACGACTGTTCCTTTATATATATAGATTACCACCATTATTATTATATTTATCTTTTCCCGACCTGCCTGTTTAGAACTAATGCAGCCCCCCTCTCATAATTATTCACCCTCCCAATTCTTATTACCACCATTATTATTATTACTATTTTTCTTCATATACAATACATCACAAGATAAAAACAGTCATATGAAAACATATAAAATTAACAGTTAAAAACTACAAAATACAAATCTCAGCTTCACAATCTTAAAATCAGTTTCCGTTTCGTCGTCATAGTAATCCTTTGATCTCGATTAATTAAAGTTCGTCTGCGAATGCTTGCTCGAAAAGCCAAGTCTTTGACTTTCTTACGAAATGTCAGGAGGGAGGGGGCCAATCTGATGTCACCAGGAAGGGAGTTCCAAAGCCGAGGAGCCACCACTGAGAAGGCCCTGTCTCTCGTCCTTGCCAAACGCGCCTGCAAATAAGGCGGGACTGACAGCAGGGCCTCTCCGGATGATCTTAAGCATCTGGGTGGTTCATAAGGAGAGATGCGTTCGGACAGGTAAGTTGGACCCGAACCATTTATAGGCTAAAGCCAGCACTTTGAATTGTGCCCGGTAGCAAACTGGCAGCCAGTGGAGCTGGCGCAACAGGGGAGTTGTGCGCTCTCTGAATGCCGCTCCTGTTATCAACCTGACTGCTGTCCGTTGGACTAGTTGCAGCTTCCGAACAGTCTTCAAAGGCAGCCCCACGTAGAGAGCATTGCAGTAGTCTATACAGGATGTAACCAGAGCATTGACTACCGTGGCCAAGTCATCATTATTAATTATTATTATTCGCCCTCCCTATTAATATTATTATTACTAGCTGTACCCGGCATGCGTTGCTGTGCCCTTTATAGGAGATGCGAGAAAGTTCAATCATCCACGGCGTACCCTCCTCTAAACTGCAGTTGGATGGAGTGTGGGTCATGGGGGGCATGGTTTGCCAAGTTGGGTCTTTATTGGTCTTGGTTCTGGGCCACAGTGGTCTGTGGGGAATGATGGGTTTTGAAGTACTACAAATCCCGTTTTCCATGGTGGTACTTCAAGTCCCATCATGCATGGTCGGGGCTCTGTGTGCCATGGTAGGTTACTGTAAATTCAGGCCATACACAATGTCCAATGAGCTGAGGCCTAGTCGGGAGAATCAATGGAGTCTTACTGTCAATTCAGAGCGTAAACAGCTTCCCAGTAAGTGAGGGCTAGTTAGGGAAATCAATGAAGCCTTAATTCAGAGCGTAAACAGCTTCCCAGTAAGTGAGGGCTGTCAGTTAATGAAGTCTTACTGTCAATTCAGAGCGTAAACAGCTTCCTAGTAAGTGAGGGCTAGTTAGGGAAATCAAGTTAATGAAGTCTTACTGTCAATTCAGAGCGTAAACAGCTTCCCAGTAAGTGAGGGCTAGTTAGGGAAATCAAGTTAATGAAGTCTTACTGTCAATTCAGAGCGTAAACAGCTTCCCAGTAAGTGAGGGCTAGTTAGGAAATCAAGTTAATGAAGCCTTACTGTCAATTCAGAGCGTAAACAGCTTCCCAGTAAGTGAGGGCTAGTTAGGGAAATCTAGTTAATGAAGCCTTACTGTCAATTCAGAGCGTAAACAGCTTCCCAGTAAGTGAGGGCTAGTTAGGGAAATCAAGTTAATGAAGCCTTACTGTCAATTTAGAGCGTAAACAGCTTCCCAGTAAGTGAGGGCTAGTTAGGGAAATCAAGTTAATGAAGCCTTACTGTCAATTCAGAGCGTAAACAGCTTCCCAGTAAGTGAGGGCTAGTTAGGAAATCAAGTTAATGAAGTCTTACTGTCAATTCAGAGCGTAAACAGCTTCCCAGTAAGTGAGGGCTAGTTAGGGAAATCAAGTTAATGAAGCCTTACTGTCAATTCAGAGCGTAAACAGCTTCCCAGTAAGTGAGGGCTAGTTAGGGAAATCTAGTTAATGAAGCCTTACTGTCAATTCAGAGCGTAAACAGCTTCCCAGTAAGAGAGGGCGAGTTAGGGAAATCAAGTTAATGAAGCCTTACTGTCAATTTAGAGCGTAAACAGCTTCCCAGTAAGAGAGGGCGAGTTAGGGAAATCAAGTTAATGAAGCCTTACTGTCAATTCAGAGCGTAAACAGCTTCCCAGTAAGTGAGGGCGTTAGGTCTGTGATTTTTTTTGGGGTGTCTGTTTTTTTTGGGGTGTAAATTTTGGGTTGGAAGTGATTTGGGCGTTTGTGTTGGGGATTGGCTCAGGCCTTTTCCTTATTCTGTTTTGGCAGTTTATTATGGATCGGAATTTTCATGTTGGCTGGCCAGTGCAGCAGTTATGCAAATCCGCCCTTTTTGGCAGCCAATCATGTTGTTCAGAATGTAGAGGCTGGGTGAGTCTTTGGCTGCCCCGGAGGATGCTGGTAAATGTAGTTTTATTTTTACTCGTTGTTTTGGGGGCCTTTTAGGTTTTGGGGGGGAAGTTTCTTTGCTACAAACGTACCTTGCTTGAGGCCTATTTCTGTTGGCAAGTATTGTGTTTCTGCGTTGTAAGGTTTCTCTGTTTGGGACTGTCGTTCCAAGTATTGTGTTTCTGCGTTGTGTGGTTTCTTTGTTTGAGGTATACATCACATGACGTGAACCCATTTATATAATAGATAATAAAGTTATTACTATTATTAATATCATTCACCCTCCCTATTATTATTACTATTAATATGACAATTCCTATTATCACCCGTATTGTTATTGTTCTCCCTCCTTCCTCCTCCGCCTTCCTGTCTGCGCGGCCTACCCTCCTTCCCTTCAGAGGCGAAGCCGGGGCCTTTCCTGCTCCGCTTACCTCGAAGAGGTCGGGCGTGACCGCGGCCATGTTGCCGTGCAGCCCCGCCGAGCCGCCGCCGTCTTTGTCCCTCAGCCGCCCCCTCAGGCCGCTCCCCGGGGCCCGGCGCCAGGCCGACGCCTCCTCCATCCGCTCCGCCGAGAGAGAGAGGCAGGCAGGCGGAGCGCTCAACTCCAACGTCGGGCGGATCTTCGCCGACTAGGCCTCTGCAGCGACGCCGCCCTTGTCAGTCAGTCACTCACTCAGAACCCTTTTAACACCAAATTGTCATCGCTCTATGTTTCCCGCCAAAGGCATGCCGGGATTTGGAGTTTATGGAGTCGCCTTTCCAGCCTTGATGAGGCGGCGCTTGGGCCTGATTGGACTACAAGCCCCGACGTTCCATTAGAAGCTCTGCCTCTCAATCAGCTGATCAAACCCCGCCTCTTCCTCTCAACGCTTATTCCCAGTCTGTCAGCATCTTCGGACTTCAACTCCCAGAAGCCTCGGCTAGTTGAGTTAACGGAAAAGGATTCTGGGAGTTGAAGTCCACTTGGTAGCAACTCAAGCTCCGCCCCTGCCAATCTTATTACTCACCACCATTCACTCTCATTGCCCTTCAGATAGCCTCAGAAATATATATATATACACAATATCCGCTTTGAACCCGGTATTCTGAGTCCACACTGCCATATAATCAGGTTCAATGTGGGTGTTATACAGCTGTGTGGAAGGGGCCTGAGTTATCTGAGTCCACCCTGCCATGTAACCCTGTCCAATGTGTCTTTGGTTCTCTCCAGGTTGTTTGGACTTCAACTCCCAGAAGCCTCGGCTGCCTTGATCAATGCGAAGGGCTTCTGGGAGTTGAAGTCCAAATGAAAAGTTGGTGGAAACACAATGTTGTAGCTCTATGTTCCACCGATTGGAATGCCGGGATTTGGAGTTTAAGGGAGGGGCGATTAGAACGCTCACCTAAGCAGCGCCTAGGCGTCATCAAACTACAAGCCCCAAGGGGCAGGCGCTGCTGAACATAGAGCGATAATAGATAGAGTGATACAGCTATGATCCAATCAGCTGATTCTCTTCCTTCTAGGCTCCAAGCTGAGCAGGAAGATGGTGTCTTTCAGAAGAGATTTGGGGTGATCCTGCCAGCTATTTATCAGCCAGCCATGGCTTTGAGAGGACTGTGGCTCGTCAGCCATGAACAAGGAGCACATGGCAGCCTGCTCTTCTCCAGGTAAATCTATGGCAATCCATGGGTGCATCTACACTGTGGAATTAACCTAGTTCGAGACCGCTTTAACTTCCATGGCTCAGTGCTATGGGATCCTGGGACTTATCAGCTGTCCCCACTTTATTCCTATCCTCTTTAGACCACCACCCCTTGTGTGATGGGTTCATCATTACACTATGTAACACTATTCTTGTTCCTGGGTTAATAATATCATTTGCTAAAATAAAAACATAAAGAAAGTTGATTAAACTGTTTTCTCGGGAAATTTTGCAGCACATTTTGCTACAGTTCTTCAATGAACCTCTCCTCGCGTCTCATCCAGTTCAACATACTTTGTGGCAGCCACAAAAACAAAGTTTCTGCAGTAGAACAACTTACTTCCAAAGGGAGTCCTAAACATACATACTAAACTAAACTATACAAACTAAACATACATACTAAACTAAACTATACATACTAAACTAAACATACATACAAAACTAAACATACATACTATACTAACATAAAACTAAACATACATACAAAACTAAACATACATACTAAACTAAACTAAACTACATACAAAACTAAACTAAACAAAACTAAACATACATAAACTAAACTATACATACTAAACTATAAATACTAAACTATACATACTAAACTAAACATAAACTGTACATACAAAACTAAACATACATACTAAACTAAACTAAACTAACATACTACTAAAACTAAACAAAACTAAACATACAAAAACTAAACACACATACAAAACTAAACTATACATACAAAACTAAACATACATACTAAACTAAACTATACATACTACACTAAATTAAACATACGTACAAAACTAAACTATACATACAAAACTAAACATACATACTAAACTAAACTATACAAACTAAACATACATACTAAACTAAACTATACATACTAAACTAAACATACATACAAAACTAAACATACATACTATACTAAACTATACATACTAAACTAAACACACATACAAAACTAAACTATACATACAAAACTAAACATACATACTAAACTAAACTATACATACTACACTAAACTAAACATACGTACAAAACTAAACTATACATACAAAACTAAACATACATACTAAACTAAACTATACATACTAAACATACATACTAAACTAAACATACATACTATACAAAACTATACATACTAAACTAAACATACATACAAAACTAAACTATACATACAAAACTTAACATACTATACTAAACTATACATACTAAACTAAACATACATACAAAACTAAACTATACATACAAAACTAAACATACATACTAAACTAAACTATACATACAAAACTAAACATACATACAAAACTAAACTATACATACAAAACTAAACATACATACTATACTAAACTAAACATACATACTAAACTAAACATACATACTAAACTAAACTAAACATACATACTAAACTATACATACAAAACTAAACATACATACTATACTAAACTAAACATACATACAAAACTAAACTATACATACTAAACTAAACATACATACTAAACTAAACTATACCTGCTAAACTAAACATACATACTATACTATACTATACATGCATACTAGACTAAACTAAACTTACATACTATACTAAACTAAACATACATACAAAACTAAACTATGCATACAAAACTAAACATACATACTAAACTTTACATACAAAAGTATACATACATAATAAACTAAACATACATACAAAACTAAACTATACATACTAAACTAAACATACATACTATACTAAACTAAACATACATACTAAACTAAACATACATACTAAACTAAACCATACATACAAAACTAAACATACATAATAAACTAAACTATACATACTACACTAAACTAAACATACATACAAAACTAAACTATACATACAAAAGTATACATACATACTAAACTAAACTATACATACTAAACTAAACATACATACAAAACTAAACTATACATACAAAACTAAACATACATACTATACTAAACTAAACATACATACTAAACTAAACTATACATACTAAACTAAACATACATACAAAACTATACATACAAAACTAAACATACATACTATACTAAACTAAACATACATACAAAACTAAACTATACATTCTAAACTAAACTTACATACTAAACTAAACTATACATACTAAATTAAACATACATACTGAACTAAACTATACATGCATACTAGACTAAACTAAACATACATACTAAACTAAACATCTCTCGGCATTACTTCGCGAACGAAGATTCTTAGGAAGGACACATCCCACGTTTTTTACAAGCGCGTTGATGACTAAAAAGGCCAATCTGAGATAGGCAAGTCCAGTTGCAGAAAGCACAGCAGAAAGTCTTGGGTGATGTTGTTTCCAAGTTGCGGTTCTTTCTGCGTTGTTGTTTCTCTTCGAGATCCGTTCGGCGTGTCTTCTCGAAAGAGGCCGCAGCATTGTGGATAGTGCGTCTCCATGCCTCCCGACGTGAGGCCAGGGTGGACCATTGTTGGTGATCAATCTGGCCGAGCCTGAGATGATGTTTCAGGGAGTCCTTATATCTCTTTTTGGGGCACCCCTCTTGCGCTGACCCGTGGCGAGTTCACCGTAGAGTAGTATCTTTGGAAGGCGATGGTCCTCCATACTAGACACGTGCCCTGCCCAGCGCAGCTGTGTTCTCAATAGCATGGCCTCAATACTGGTGATCCCAGCTTGCTCAAGGACAGCAACGTTCATCACATAGTCGGTCCAGTGTATATTTAGGATTGTGCTAAGACAGCGCTGATGAAAGCGTAGGTGTTGGCGATAGGTGACCCATGTTTCAGTCCCATAGAGGAGAATAGACAGTACGATAGCTCTGTACACACTGATTTTGGTGCTTTGCCTCAGGTGTTTGTTGCTCCAGACTCTTTTGTGAAGCCTTCCAAATGCACTCTGTGCCTTTGCTAATCTGTGATCTATCTCTTTATCAATCTTGGTGTCTGAAGAGATGATGCTTCCCAGGTAGGTGAACTGCTGGACGGACTTGAACACAGATTTGCCTATGCTGACGTGGGGGTGATGGTGTTCTTCCTGTGGTGCGGGCTGGTAGAGGACTTCCCTTTTCTTCAGGCTGACTTCCAGCCCAAACAGCTCTGCAGCTGTTGCAAAGCAGGATGTCAGGCGCTGCAGGAATGCTTCTGAATGGGCGACAAGGGCAGCATCGTCTGCAAAAAGCAGCTCACGGACTATAGAGTCTTAGTGCGAGCCCTCAGACAGCTTAAGTTGAACAAGCTGCCATCAGTACGATAGCGTATATCAGTGTTTCCCAACCAGTGTGCCATGGCACACTAGTGTGCCATGAGCGATCATCAGGTGTGCCGTGGGAAATTGGAACCTCCAATACCCTTTCTTCCAGGTGTTTTGGACTCCAACTCCCACCATTCCTAGCAGCCTCAGGCCCTTTTCCTTTTATCCTCTCAGCCACTTAAGCAGGAAAGGGCCTCAGGCTGTTAGGAATGGTAGGAGTTGAAATCCAAAGCACCCAGAGGGCCGAAGTTTTCCCATGCCTGTTTTAGGGACCTTAAAGTGGTGAGCCTCCTTCCAACATTGTGATTCTGGATAGAAAACAACAACATAATATAATATTGTTTGAGTCCACAGGGCTCTCTGGTTGTAGGTGAACTACAACTTCCAAACTCAATGTCAATTCCCAAGCAAACCCTTTCAGTACTTTCTGTTGGTAATGAGAATTCAATATGCCAAGTTTGGTTCAATTCCATTGTTGCAAGAGTTCGGGATGCTCTTTGATTGTGTGTTAACTATAAATCCCAGAAACTGTAACTCCCAACTGTCAAGGTCTATTTTCCCCAAACTCCATCTGTGTTCACATTTGGGCATATTGAGTATTCATGCCAAGTTTGGTCCTGATCCAACATTGTTTCAGTCCACAGTGCTCTCTGGATATAGGTGAACTACAACTCCAAAACTCCAGGTCAATGCCCACCAAACTCTTACGGTATTTTCTCTTGGTTATGG
Organism: Anolis apletophallus; assembly: GCA_030556195.1. NCBI lineage: Eukaryota > Metazoa > Chordata > Lepidosauria > Squamata > Anolidae > Anolis > Anolis apletophallus. Next base: position 213,692,696 of record JARBWK010000002.1, on the reverse strand, counting down.
GAATTCTGTGTGGGAAGTTTGTGTCTTTCTGCCATTCCTGCCAGGATATCTATGTTGTGTTCTTCGAAAGAGGCCCAGGTTTCACACTGAGTGTATAAATACATTTAAAAACATATTAACTATATGTATTACTGTGTTAGAGTGTCATTTTGTGTCATTTTGGTTGGTGGTGTGCCCCAGGATTTTGCAAATGTAAAAAGTGTGCCGCGGCTCAAAAAAGGTTGGCGTATATATATGCCGTCTTCTTCTCCGAGGTCTGCCGTAGCCCTTTGGAGCATCATGCTGAAGAAGATTGTAAATAGGGTTGGTGCAAGAACACAACCTTGTTTCACTCCATTAGTTATGAGAAAGGGCTCTGAGAGAGCATCGCCGTATCTGACTTGACCGTGCTGGCCCTCATGTAACAGGACAATCATTTTGAGGATTTTGGGGGGACATCCTAGACGTTCCAGGATCTGCCACAGACCTTTTCTGCTCACAGGAGAACAATCGGAGGAGTGGTGGCTTTGGAGTGCCTGCCATCCCAGGAAGCGATCCGGGCCGGCAGCAGGAGCAGTCAGCGACCTGCGGCGGCTAATCGCCCTGGCAACCCGGAAGACTTGATCGTCTTCCGGTTCGCCAGGGGGATCACCCGCCGCAGTTCGCCGACTGCTCCCGCTGCAGGCCCGAATCGCCTCCCGGGATGGCAGGCCCTCCAAAACCGGGATGGCAGGCACTCCATGGCAGGGCGATCAGCTGGGGAACGGCTAGGGGCGAGAGCGGGCGGAGGCCTGCAGCCTCTGATCGTCTGTTGCTCTGCTCTGCTGCGGCGGCGGCTGGGTCCGCTTTGTCATCCTCTGGGCTGGGTCCATTGGGCCATTCCATCTTGGGATCCTTCCTCTCTTGAGGATGTCAGCCTCCATCTTGGTTCACACCTTGTCTTCTTGAATTTCATTTCATTTTTTTAGTGGTTTTTATTATTCTTTTATAATAATAATTTTATAATAATAATAATAAAATATAATAAATAATATAATATAATGTTATATTATATAATAATTTCAATATATTATAATATTTATATATAATATTTATGATATTAATACTAATAATATATGAATATTTCTTGATATATTAATATGTTAATATTAATGATGTGTAATATATTGTAAATATAGTAAACTAGCTGTACCCGGCACGCGTTGCTGTGCCCTTTTTAGGAGATGCGAGAAAGTCCAATCATCCACGGTGTGCCCTCCTCTAAACTGCAGTTGGATGGAGTGTGGGCCATGGGGGGCATGGTGTGCCAAGTTGGGTCTTTATTGGTCTTGGTTCTGGGCCACAGTGGTCTGTGGGGAATGATGGGTTTTGAAGTACTACAAATCCCGTTTTCCATGGGGGTACTTCAAGTCCCATCATGCATGGTCGGGGCTCTGTGTGCCAAGGTAGGTTACTGTAAATTCAGGCCATACACAATGTCCCATGAGCTGAGGCCTAGTTAGGAACAGCAAGTTAATGACCTATGACTGCAATGAGCTGCCTAGTCGGTCAGAATGTCAATGAGCTGAGGCCTAGTTAATGAAGTCTTACTGTTCCCAAAGTGAGGGCTCAGAATGAAGTCCTACTGTCAATTTAGAGCGTAAACAGCTTCCCAGTAAGTGAGGGCTAGTTAGGGAAATCTAGTTAATGAAGTCTTACTGTCAATTTAGAGCGTAAACAGCTTCCCAGTAAGTGAGGGCTAGTTAGGGAAATCTAGTTAATGAAGCCTTACTGTCAATTTTGGGCGTGGTCTGTGATTTTTTTGGGGTGTAAATTTTAGGTTGGAAGTGATTTGGGTGTTTGTGTTGGGGATTGGCTCAGGCCTTTTCCTTATTCTGTTTTGGCAGTTTATTATGGATCGAATTTTCATGTTGGCTGGCCAGTGCAGCAGTTATGCAAATCCGCCCTTATTGGCAGCCAATCATGTTGTTCAGAATGTAGAGGCTGGGTGAGTCTTTGGCTGCCCCGGAGGATGCTGGTAAACGTAGTTTTATTTTTACTCGTTGTTTTGGGGGCCTTTTAGGTTTTGGGGGGAAAGTTTCTTTGCTACAAACGTACCTTGCTTGAGGCCTATTTCTGTTGGCAAGTATTGTGTTTCTGCGTTGTATGGTTTCTTTGTTTGAGGTATACATCACATGACGTGAACCCATTTATATAATAGATAAATAAATAAATTATGTGGGTTAGAATGTAGTTCAGTCTTTAGGTGCGGCCATCCATAATAATTTTTGGCTCTCGTGTGGCCCCTTGGAAAAAATAATTGCCCACCCCTGTTCTAGGCAGACACAGAGGAAATTTAACATTCCAGCTTTTTCTGGCTTCATGAGGTTATGCTTGATTCCAGCCACCGGGGGAGCTGCCGCTTCACCGTTCGTTTTTGACACCGAGTCCTTTGACGGAGTGCTTCCTCATTCTTCTGCATGCTGCTGGAAGGTTTTATGGCGTCGTAAATTAGCCTCCCGCGTAAAGTGGTACCTAAATTTCCTACTTGACAGATGAAACTGTCTTTCGGGCTGCAAAAGTCGAGAGCGAGCTACACAATTGACCAGAAGCTCACTCCGACCCGGGCTAGCTATCAGCTACCTGCGCCACAGCCTTGCATGAGTTTGTGTGATAAATCCAGGTTTCTGATTGCATAGGCACATTTTTTTCCTGATGTGCAGCCAGATACACATGTCACTCCTGTGTTCAAGTGTTTCTGCCTGAGTCACCGATCCTAGATAACAAGAAACTAGCAGTGAGTCAGAGAGACAGCCGGCAGCTTGTCCCTGGAGGTGGATAAATCTCTAAAACAAATGCATCATTCAGTTTAGCAGAACTATCTTCTGGTGCAGGCTGAAGGGGGAAGAAGAGCATAATGATTTGTGCAAAGTCACAACTGGCAACCCACCAAGAAATATAATTCTGCTGCATTTCAGCAGTGTCTGATTCATTTGGCTAAGTCCAATGCAGGAGGAGGAGGAGTATGGGAAATGAGGCCAAAGGAATGATTCATGCAGAAACTGGGGAAAGTGGCAAGGATGGTTAGGTGTAAATCAGACCTAAACTCTCACTAGAAGCCAAGATGACTAAACTGAGGTCTTCGTACCATGAGTAGACAAGGCTCACTAGAAAAGATAATAAATACTTGGAAAGGTAAAAGGCAGCAGAGCAGTGTTTCTCAACCTGGAGGTCAGGACCCCTGGTGGGGGGGGGGGAGCGGTCAAACGGGTCGCCAAAGACCATCAGAAAACACACTATTTTCTGTTGGCCATGGGGGTTCTGTGTGGGAAGTTTGGCCCAATTCTATAGGTGAACTATAAATCTCGATATATACAAGGAACAACAACGTGTAGTTTATCCAATATACATATAATCAATTTAGTAGCATATAATCAAAGACAATTTAGTAGTGCATCATCAGAATGTCAACAGCATCACCCCGGAGAGTTCCTACCCTGTAGTGTCGTGAGTCCAGATAAGGGTATACAAGTCAGGATAATTCAAATATTAAGACAGGGTAATAGGGAAGAAGTCCGGGAGAGTGAGGTCGAAAACGCCCAAGTAGACAGGGATGGTAGGAAACGGAGTTTAGGAGAAGAGTCGGTTGAGTAACTGGCAAAGCTGCAATGGTGATATATCCAAGTGGACTCCAAACCGCTCAAAGTATGCAGGCCGACGAGGATAACTCTGTACAATGGTACCAACTCCCGTTTCGACCCATAGAAGGAAGGGTCTTTTCAAGGCCAATAGTAGCACATTAACTCAATCATATAGGTGGTAAGGGTACGTTTTCTGGAAAGATAAGTAGAGTTGAAATATAATAGAGTGTTCCGCAGCACCCTTTTAACTCAGCACAATGGCTAACAATCACTGACCTACTAAGATGATTCCCACCTGATCCAGGGGTTCGCCATGGTATTTAGCCTCTCCCGTTGAAACTGTTACTTGCTTCGGCCGCTGGTCTTACCATGGATGTATGACTTTACCTCCATGGCCCTGGTATGTAATATTACTATGTTAATCATGGCAACTGTGCATTTTGAATGTAATTTGACTGTATACTATTCTGAATTATTGTTTATGTATTGATTGTAACTTGTGAATGTTCATTTTCATTAGCCATTGTGCTGAGTTAAAAGGGTGCTGCGGAACACTCTATTATATTTCAACTCTACTTATCTTTCCAGAAAACGTACCCTTACCACCTATATGATTGGAGTTAATGTGCTACTATTGGCCTTGAAAAAGACCCTTCCTTCTATGGGTCGAAACGGGAGTTTGTACCATTGTACAGAGTTATCCTCGTTGGCCTGCATACTTTGCGCGGTTTGGAGTCCACTTGGATATATCACCATTGCAGCTTTGCCAATTACTCAACCAACTCTTCTCCTAAACTCCGTTTCCTACCATCCCTGTCTACTTGGGCGTTTTCGATCTCACTCCCCCGGACTTCCTCCCTATTACCCTGTCTTAATATTTGAATTATCCTGGACTTGTATACCCTTATCTGGACTCACGACACTACAGGGTAGGAACCCTCTGGGGTGATGCTCTTGACATTCTGATGATGCACTACTAAATTGTCTTTGATTATATGCTACTAAATTGATTATATGTATATTGGATAAACTACACGTTGTTGTTCCTTGTATATATCGTTGCTTGCGACACACACCCCCCCCCCACCTGTATAGAGAACTATAAATCTCAGCAACTACAACTCCCAAATGTCAAAGTCTATTGTCCCCAAACTCCACAAGTGTTTACATTTGGGCATATGGAGTATTCGTGCCAAGTTTGGTCCTGATCCATCATTGTTTGAGTCCGCAGTGCTCTCTGGATATAGGTGAACTACAACTCCAAAACTCAAGGTCAATGCCCACCAAACCCTTCCAGTATTTTCTGTTGGTCATGAGAGTTTTCTGTGCCGAATTTGATTCAGTGCCATCGTTGGAGGAGTTCAGAATGCTCTTTGATTGTCTCTCGGCATTACTTTGTGAACGAAGATCCTTAGGAAGGACTCATCCCATGCTTTTTACAAGCGCGTTGATGACTAAAAAGGCCAATCTGAGATAGGCAACTTTGGTTGCAGAAAGCACAGCAGAAAGTCTCCTTGGGTGATGTTGTTTCCAAGTTGCGGCTCTTTCTGCGTTGTCGTTTCTCTTCGAGACCCATTCGGCGTGTCTTCTCGAAAGAGGCCGCAGCATTGTGGATAGTGCGTCTCCATGCCTCCCGGTGTGAGGCCAGGGTGGACCATTGTTGGTGATCAATCTGGCCAAGCCTGAGATGTTGTTTCAGGGAGTCCTTATATCTCTTTTTGGGGGCGCCTCTCTTGTGCTGACCCGTGGCGAGTTCACCATAGAGTAGTATCTTATGGAGGCGGTAGTCCTCCATCCTAGAGATGTGTCCTGCCCAGCGCTGCTGTATTCTCAATAGCATGGCCTCAATGCTGGTGATCCCTGCTTGCTCAAGGACAGCAACAGTAGTCACATAGTCGGTCCAGTGTATATTTAGGATTGTCCGGAGACAGCGCTGATGAAAGCGTTCAAGGAGTCGTAGGTGTTGGCGATAGGTGACCCATGTTTCAGACCCTATACTGGAGAATAGACAGTACGATAGCTCTGTACACACTGATTTTGGTGCTTTGCCTCAGGTGTTTGTTACTCCAGACTCTTTTGTGAAGCCTTCCAAATGTACTATATGCCTTTGCTAATCTGTGATCTATCTCTTTGTCAATATTGGCATCTGAAGAGATGATGCTTCCCAGGTAGGTGAACTGCTGAACGGACTTAAGCACAGATTTGCATATGCTGACGTGGGAATGATGGTGTTCTTCCTGTGGTGCGGGCTGGTAGAGGACTTCCTTTTTCTTCAGGCTGACTTCTCTGCAGCTGTTGCAAAGCAGGATGTGAGGCGCTGCAGAACTGCTTCTGAATGGGCGACAAGGGCAGCATCCTCAGCAAAAAGCAGCTCACGGACTAGATAGTTTAAAGTCTTAGTGCGAGCCCTCAGGCGGCTTAAGTTGAACAAGCTACTATCAGTATGATAGCGTATATATATGCCGTCTTCTTCTTTGAGGTCTGCCGTAGCCCTTTGGAGCATCATGCTGAAGAAGATTCCCAGCAACTACAACTCTCAAATGACAAAATCAATCCCCCTCAACCCCACCAGTCAGGCATGTAGCTGGGGGGGCTTGAGGCTCCCCCCCCGGCAAATTCTCAGGGTGGTTTGCGAGAAGGTCTTACTGGTACAGTGTTTAAAGGGTTATGTTTATTCATATCATGATCCGATCACCATGCTCAATATATCCCATATGCATGAGGGTATTGGGATAACAATACAAAAGGTTTGCTAGGGTAGATCCTCTCTCTCTCAGACTCAGCCCCCCCCCCAAATCAAAATCCTGGCTACAGTACTGCCACCAGTGTTCGAATTTGGGCCCATTTTGTTCCAGTGAATGCAAATACATACTTAGGTGGAAGGGTATCTTTCAAGAATCGATTGGTCTAAGTAACATTTGGGGGGGGGGGGGTGTCACCAAAAACTATCAGAAAATGCAGTATTTTCTGTTGGTCATGGGGGTTTTGTGTGGGAAGTTTGTCCAATTTTCTTGTTGATAAGGTTCAGAATGCTCTTTGATTGTAGGTGAACTATAAATCCCAGCAACTACAACTCACAAATGTCAAGGCCTATTTTCCCCAAACTCCACCAGTGTTCAAATTTGGGCTTATTGGGTGTCCGTGCCAAGTTTGGTCTAGATCCATCATTGTTTGAGTCCACAGTGCTCTCTGGATGTAGGTGAACTACAACTTCCAAACTCAAGGACAATGCCCACCAAAATCTTCCAGTATTTTCTGTTGGTCGTGGGAATTCTGTGTGCCAAGTTTGGTTTAATTCAACCGTTGGTGCAATTCAGAATGCTCTTTGGTTGTAGGCGAACTATAAATCCCAGCAACTACAACTCACAAATGTCAAGGTCTTTTTTCCCCAAACTCCACCAGTGTTCCAATTTGGGCTTATTGGGTGTCCGTGCCAAGTTTGGTCTAGATCAGGGGTGGGCAAACTGCGGCCCGGGGGCCGGATACGGCCCTTTGGCTGATTCTATCTGGCCCACCTAAGGGCCTCTGGCTTGCCTCCCCTGCCTGGCCTCTGCATAAAAATCTCCAGAGAAGGGGACTATAAGGAAGCATTATTTTATTTTAGTGGTTTTTATTATTATTGTATAATAATTTTATAACAATAATAAAATAATATAATAAATAATATAATATAATGTTATATGATATAGTATAATTTCAATATATTATGTTTATATATATATACTATAATATAATAATTATGATATTAATACTAATATATGAATATTTCTTGATATATTAATATGTTAATATTAATTATGTGTAATATATAGTAAATATAGTAAGTGAATAAATAAATAAATAATGTAGATTAGCATGTAGTTCCACCTTTAGGTGCGGCCCTCCATAATATTTTTTGGCTCTCGTGTGGCCCCTTGGAAAAAATAGTTGCCCACCCCTGGTCTAGATCCATCATTGTTTGAGTCCACAATGCTCTCTGGATGTAGGTGAACTACAACTTCCAAACTCAAGGACAATGCCCACCAAAATCTTCCAGTATTTTCTGTTGGTCGTGGGAGTTCTGTGTGCCAAGTTTGGTTTAATTCAACCGTTGGTGCAATTCAGAATGCTCTTTGGTTGTAGGCGAACTATAAATCCCAGCAACTACAACTCACAAATGTCAAGGTCTATTTCCCCCAAACTCCACCAGTGTTCAAATTTGGGCTTATTGGGTGTCCGTGCCAAGTTTGGTCTAGACCCATCATTGTTTGGGTCCACAGTGCTCTCTGGATGTAGGTGAACTACAACTTCCAAATTTTCCAAACTCAAGGACAATGCCCACCAAAATCTTCCAGTATTTTCTGTTGGTCGTGGGAGTTCTGTGTGCCAAGTTTGGTTTAATTCAACCGTTGGTGCAATTCAGAATGCTCTTTGGTTGTAGGCGAACTATAAATCCCAGCAACTACAACTCCCACAGGGCAAACTCAATCCCTTCCCCCAACCCCACCAGTATTCAAATGTGGGTGTTTGGAGTATTTGTGCCAAATTTGGTCCAGTGAAAGAAAATCCATCCTGCATTTCAGATATTTACGTTACGATACATAACAGTAGCAAAATGACAGTTATGAAGTAGCAACGAAAATAATGTTACGGTTGCGGGTCTTAAGGTTTCAGGCAGGAATATTCCCTATTTGAGAATGCGACCCGAGACCTTCTCCATGCAAAGCAGGAGTTCTTCCACAGAGCTCCAGCGAATGTTGGAGAGCTGAAAAGCGAAACATAAAGAGACTATAATCTCTACACAAACTGTGATGCTGATTATCGAGGTACAGCGCAGTAATTGCCGTTTGCATTGTCGCCTCGGGTACACTTTAGCCATCCTTCAGCCCCAAAGGAAATTAGAGACAATAAGTGAAAACCTTCCACCATGCCAGGTTCAAACATGGATTCCACACAATGCCAATTATCCCCTTTTGTTCATTCCTCCTGCACTTTAAGGGGACACCGTCAACTTGACATTTTGGAATTACATTAATTTTTGAGGCGGAGGGAGAATCTGGTTTCTGGCAGTGAAGTCTTTTAAAAATAAAGGCTGTACAATGTAGTAGTTAAAGCGATTTGTTTAAAATAAATTACTGTTATTCTGCTCTCCAGTTGGTTTGGTAGTTCTTTTACACCTCTGAACAAGGAGAGAATTAAGCACAAAACTCTGGTTAACAAGGAGAGAACTGAAGCAGGTCCAGTCCATCCATTTCAGCAAACATTGGTCATTGTTTCTTGGATTTAGGTGGAAAAGTGAAGAACGTCATCTTAGGGTTCCAGTTATTTTTATTATTATTTAGCACAGTGTTTCCCAACCTTTTTTGAGCCACGGCACACTTTTTACATTTGCAAAATCCTGGGGCACACCACCAACCAAAATGACTCAAAACGACACTCTAACACAGTAATACATATAGTTAATATGTCTTTAAATGTATTTATACACTCAGTGTGAAACCTGGGCCTGTTTCGATGAACACAACATACCGTATTTTTCGCACCATAAGACGCAGTTTTTTTCCTCCCAAATTAGGAAGAAAAATCAGCCGCGTCTTATGGAGCGAAGACGAGGCAGGAAAGGGGGAGCAGAGGGGGCCGATATAGTACTTACCGGCGGCGCGGAGGAACCCGAGGTGGAGCAGGAGGAGGGGGAGGCCACGAGGGCGGCCTCCACGGAGACCCGAAGACAGAGGCGCATCTTCCTGACGTCAGGAAGATGCGCCTCTGCTGAGGAGGAGGAAGGGGAGGAAGGCCTCGCCGGCCGCGCCAAGTACGCACGGAAGGAGAGAGGCCGGAGGGAGGGGAGCCCTGCGGAGGCGCTGCGCCTCTTCCTCCTTCCTTCCTTCCCTCCCTCCTCCGGCCTCTTTCCCGGCGTGCACTTACAGCGCGCAGCCGGGCGAGGCCTTCCTCCCTTCCTCCTCGGCAGAGGCATCTTCCTGACGTCAGGAAGATGAGCCTCTGTCTTCGGGTCTCCGTGGAGGCCGCCCTCGTGGCCGGAAGACAGAGGCGCATCTTCCCTGACGTCAGTATTTTCTGTTGGTCATGTGTGCCAAGATTGGTTCAATTCCCCCATTGGTAGAGTTCGGAATGCTCTCTGATTGTAGGTGAACTATAACTCCCAGCAACTACAACTCCCAAATGACAATATCACACCCCCCCCCCCCACCTCACCAGTATTCAAATTTGGGTGTATCGGGTATTTGTGCCAAATTTGGTCCAGAATATACATCCTGCATATCAGATCTTTACATTACGATTCATAACAGTAGCAAAACTACAGTTATGAAGTAGCAAAAAAAATAATTTTATGATTGGGGGTCACCACCACATGAGGAACTGTATAAGGGGTCGCGGCATTCGGAAGGTTGAGAAACACTGAACTAACCACTACATCATACAACAAAATGACATCAAGCAAAGGCAGTAACCTAACAGAATTAACAACACTACATACAGTACATTGTCAAAGGCTTTCATTACTGGAATCACTGCGTTGTTGTAGGTTTTTTCGGGCTATATGGCCATGTTCTAGAGCAGGGGTCGGGAACCTATGGCTCGCGAGCCAGGTTTGGTTCTTTCTATTGCATCTGGCTCACAGGCGCAGTAGGCCCCAACATGAGCAAAAACACCCAAACAAAAAGGCCGGATTCTGGGCCGCAGCCCCCCCCCCCCAAGGAGTTGCTGGAAAGTGGCCCTGGGCCGCAGAAAACACCATGTGGCGGCCCCCGCCAGGCTCGAAACACGCAGCTAGGGAGGCGGGGAGGATTGGGGCAGGCCAGGCATGCATGGACGGCAGGCTGAGATCCTCCCTCGCCCCACCGGAAGCCGCAGGCCCCGCCCGCCCGAAAGCTGCAGGCCCCTCTCCGCCCAAGCAGTTGCTGGAAAGTGGCCCTGGGCCACGGAAAACGCCATGTGGCAGGCCGCGCTGGGCTCGAAACCCGCAGTGAGTGAGGTGGGGATGACTGGGGCAGGCCGGGCCCGCGTGGATGGCGGGATGAGATCGTCCCCTGCCCGACCAGAAGCTGCAGGCCCCGCCCGACCAAAAGCTGCAGGCCCCTCTCCGCCCAAGGAGTTGCTGGAAAGTGGCCCTGGGCCGCGGAAAACGGCATGTGGCGGGCCCCACCGAGCTCGAAACCCGCAGTGAGGGAGGCGGGGAGGACCGGGGCAGGCCAGGCCTGTGTGGACGGCGGGACGGGATCCTCCCCCGCCCGACCGGAAGCCGCAGGCCCCGCCCGACCGAAAGCTGCAGGCCACTCTCCGCCCAAGGAGTTGCTGGAAAGTGGCCCTGGGCCACGGAAAATGCCATGTGGTGGGCTCCGCTGGGCTCGAAACCCACAGTGAGGGAGGCGGGGAGGACCGGGCCAGGCCAGGCCAGGCCTGTGTGGATGGTGGGACAAGACCTTCCCCCGCCTGACCGGAAGCCAAGCCAGGGCCAGCAGTGAGAAAGGGGGGAGGGGGCAGGCACAGCTCCTCTATGAGCCCTCCCCCCTAACAGAGAGAAAAGACAGACAAAAGCCAGGAGCCAGGTCGCAGGCAGGGACCAAGGTGATGGCCTAAAACAGAGAGGCTAGATACAGGGGAGGAGGGAAGAGTGCGGGAGGAGAGCTTCCTTGAACAAAGGAAGGAACGGAAGCCATGCAGGTAAAGGTCCCTGCAGATGGCACAGCTGGGCATGGGGGAATCCTTTTCTCATAGTATGTACGTACATATATACTCACATTTAGTTGAATTCATGCTTTATATATATATATATATATGTATGTATATGTATATATATGTATATATATATAACTAGCTGTACCCGGCATGCGTTGCTGTGCCCTATTTTGGAGATGCGAGGAAGTCTGAGTATGTAAGGGTTGGAGTTGTTGTTAGTTATGGTGTTGTTGGGGTCATGGCTGTGTTGATGTAGAGGTTGATGCGTGTGTGGTTGGGGTACTTTGGAAGTGAGTGGAGGTACTTGACATCCCATTATCCATGGTGTGTCCTCCTCTAATGTGCAGTCAGATGGAGTGTGGGTCATGGGGGGCATTGTGTGCCAAGTTTGGTCTTTATTGGTCTTGGTTCTGGGACACAGTGGTCTGTGGGGAATGATGGGCTTTGAAGTAGTACAAATCCCATTATCCATGGAGGTACTTCAAGTCCCATAATCCATGGTCCACCTTCCTCCAAACTGTAAAAGAATGTAGCATGGGTCATAGCCTTACTGGGCTCTGTCCCATGAGCTGAGGCCAAGGTAGGTTACTGAAGCCTAAATTCAGGCCATACACAATGCCCCATGAGCTGAGGCCTAGTCAGGAACAGCAAGTTAATGAAGCCTTACTGTCAATTCAGGCCATACACAATGTCCAATGAGCTGAGGGCTAGTCGGGAGAATCAAGTTAACGAAGCCTTACTGTCAATTCAGAGCGTAAACAGCATTCCATTAAGTGAGGCCTAGTCAGGGAAATTAAGTTAATGAAGCCTTACTGTCAATTTTGGGCGTGGTCTGTGATTTGTAGGGGTGTAAATTTTCTGTGGGAAGTCAATTGGGTGTTTGTGTTTGTGCCTCAGCCCTTTGCCTTATCCTCCTCTGACAGTTTATTATGGGTCGGAATGTTCATGTTGGCTGGCCAGTACAGGAGTTATGCAAATCCGGCCTTATTGGCAGCCAATCATGTTGTCAGAATGTAGAGGCTGGGAGAGTCGTTGGCAGCCCAGGAGGATGCTGGGAAATGTTGTTTTTTTACTCGTTGTTTTGGGGGCCTTTTAGGTTTTGGGGGGGAAGTTTCTTTGCTACAAACCTACCTTGTCTGAGGCCTATTTCTGTTGGCAAGTTTGGTGTCTCTGCGTTGTAAGGTTTCTCTGTTTGGGACGGTCGTTCCATGACGACACTTCCTTTATATATATAGATATGGCTCTTACTGAAATACATTTCTAAATATTTTGCTTTCATGGCTCTCTGAGTCAAAAAGGTTCCCAACCCCTGTTCTAGAGGCATTCAAAAACATTTAACCTCCTGATGTCTCAATTAATGTAATTTTATTGGTATCTATCTTTATTTTGAAATTTACCCGTAGCGGCTGCATTTCCCACCCTCAGCTTATACTCGAGTCAATCAATTTTCTCAGGTTTTTTGTGGTAAAATTGGGTGCCTCAGCTTATATCCGGGTCGGCTTATACTCGAGGGTATATAGTACATTCCACTTGCTTCATTGCCAACAGAACCTCTGAAGATGTCATTAGCTACATATGCAGGCGAAACATCAGGAGAGAATGCTGCTGGAACATGGCCATACAGTCCAAAAATCTCACAGCGGCCCAGCTTGGATGGTGTTCGGGGTTAGACTGGGTGGTCTTTGGGGTCTCTTCCAACTTTAAGGCAGTGTTTTTCAACCTTTCTTTTGAGCCGTGGCACACTTTTTACATTTACAAAATCCTGGGGCACACCACCAACCAAAATGACACAAAATGACACTCTAACACAGTAATACATATAGTTAATATGTTTTTAAATGTATGTATACACTCAGTGTGAAACCTGGGCCTGTTTCGTTGAACACAACCTAGATATCCTGGCAGGAATGGCGGAAAGACAAATACGAAGGTCTTGCTTGGAGTTATAGTTCACCCGCAATCAAAAACTCCACCAATGATGGAATGGACTCAAACTTCCCACACAGAACTCCCATAACCAAGAGAAAATACTATAAGAGTTTGGTGGGCATTGACCTGGAGTTTTGGAGTTGTAGTTCACCGACATCCAGAGAGCACTGTGGACTCAAACAATGTTGGATCAGGAACAAACTTGGCATGAATACTCAATATGCCCAAATGTGAACACAGGTGGAGTTTGGGGAAAATAGACCTTGACATTTGGGAGTTACAGTTTCTGGGATTTATAGTTAACACACAATCAAAGAGCATCCTGAACTCTTGCAACAATGGAATTGAACCAAACTTGGCATATTGAACTCTCATCACCAACAGAAAGTACTGAAAGGGTTTGCTTGGGAATTGACCTTGAGTTTGGAAGTTGTAGTTCACCTACACCCAGAGAGCACTGTGGACTCAAACAATGTTATGTTGTTGTTTGTTTTCTATCCAGAATCACAATGTTGGAAGGAGGCTCACCACTTTAAGGTCCCTAAAACAGGCATGGGAAAACTTCGGCCCTCTGGGTGCTTTGGACTCCAACTCCCACCATTCCTAACAGCCTGAGGCCCTTTCCTGTTTAAGGGGCTGAGGGGAGAACAGGAAAAGGGCCTGAGGCTGCTAGGAATGGTGGGAGTTGGAGTCCAAAACACCTGGAAGGTCCAATTTTGCCCATGCCAGCTTTCGACAGAGACCTCTTCCTCCGCCTTCCCCTTCGCACCCTTTCTTACCCCTCCTGCCGAACACTTACTTTTTCTTCTCCACTCGGGCTCCCTTCTTCCCAGCCTCGCTCTGCTCACTTTGCCTCGCTTTGCTCACGCTGCCGCGTGTACGGGAGGGGGGGGGAGCGAGGAAGATGTGGGGCAAGTCTGTGCAGTAGCGCCCGCACGGGTCACGTCTTCCTCCTTCCCCCCTCCCCTCCTGAACACACGCTGCCCCCTCGGATCAAAATGGCGGCAGAAGCGGCAGAGTGAGGCTGGGAAGAAGGGAGCCCGAGTGGAGAAGAAAAAGTGTTCTGCAGGAGGGGGAAGAAAGGGTATTGGAGGTTCCAATTTTCCACGGCACACCTGATGATCCCTCACGGCACACTGGTTGGAAAACACTGCTCTAAGGCAGTGTTTCCCAATTAGTGTGCCGTGGCACACTAGTGTGCCGTGAGCAATCATCAAGTGTGCCGTGGGAAATTGGCACTCTCCCCCCCCCCCTCCTAGCAGCCCCCTCACAGGTTTCCAAGAAACAAATTGAGCCTCTCCGCTTGGAAATGTGTGGGTTTTTTTTTACTATTTTACTGGATTTTTCGAGAGTTGCCTCCCCCCCCCCCCAAGGAACTGTTTATTTTTTAAAAATACTTTTTATTGAGTTTGTTTTGCAATCAGTGGATAAAATATAGATAAGAAAGAGAATTAGAGAAAGATAAGCAGTAAGGAAAAAAGGGGAGGGGCAGGGAGAAGGGAAACAGGGGATGAGGGAGAGAAAAGGAAGAAGAAGAGAAAAAGGGAAAAAAAAGTGAAAAAGAGAAGAAAAGAACAGTGAGAAGTTGCTAACAAGTACGTCAGCCGAAAGGTTCATGACATCCATAGTTAACTGGAAACAAGTTTCACTCAGGGTGAAATTTCACAAAGGTCTGGAGAACAAGCTCTATGAGGAGCGGCTTGAAGAGCTGGGCATGTTTAGCCTGAAGAAGAGAAGGCTGAGAGAAGACATGATAGCCATGTATAAATATGTGAAAGGAAGCCATATCTATGTTGTGTTTGAGTCTACAGTGCTCTCTGGATACAGGTGAACTACAACTCCAAAACTCAAGGTCAATGCCCACCAAACTCTTATAGCATTTTCTCTTGGTTATGGGAGTTCTGCGTGGGAAGTTTGTGTCTTTCTGCCATTCCTGCCAGGATATCTATGTTGAGTTCATCGAATCAGGCCCAGGTTTCACACTGAGTGTATAAATACATTTAAAAACATATTAACTATTAGGCATGCTAAAATTGAAACGGAAATCTAATTGATTCGTTAGAAATCCGTAATTAATGGGACTTTTGTTGTTTTACGGATCGCTGCCCCGAACCAGGAAGTGAGGCCAACAATTTGCGTTAGGATCGTTAGAAATTCTTAATTATTAATTAATTAATTATTGTACTACTCACTTCTCCCTATCTTCTCCCCTCATTTCCTTCCCGCTTCATTCAGCTTCTTCTTTTTCCCGCATTTCTATGGGGAACTGGAAGTGACGCTGCTGCTAGGTAGAGGCAATGCATTCTGGAAAGTGATTCACACACACACACACACGCGCACGCTTCTCCTCCTCTCTCCAGGCTTCCCCCCTCCTTCTCTTCCCCGTTGCTCTGCTGCCATGCATGCCCCATCGCAGGGGCCTGATTCACACACACACACGCGCGCGCTTCTCCTCTCTCTCCCGGCGCTCTCTCAGATGCTTCTCTTCCCCGTTGCTCTGCTGCCTTGCCCCATCGCAGGGACCAGCTTCAGCCCTCCAGGTACGTGTTTTGGACTTCAACTCCCACCATTCCTCACAGCCTCAGGCCTCTTCCTTTTCCTCTCAGCCTGGGCAAACTTGGGCCCTCGCTCCCTCAGGATCGGGGTGAGAGAGAGGCAGCGAGGAGCGAGGGGGGGGGCTCCTCCTCCTTTTCTTTTGCTGCTTCCAAGAATAGAAATGCCCCTCCCGCCCTCCCTTCCTCCTTCCCTCCCTCCTTCCTATTTGGAGAGTCCCATCTAGAATTCAGTGTTGTTTATTCAAGTTTTGGCCTACAACTCCCAGAAATCCCAGCCAATTTACCAGCTGTTAGGATTTCTGGGAGTTGTAGGCCAAAACCATCTGGAAAGCGCATGCTCTGGCATACGAATTTCTAACGAATTTCGTTAGTACTTAAGTTACATTTCCGAAAATTTTGGGAATTTTTTTGTAAGTCTTTGATATACTAATCAAAAAAAAAATCCCCCCCCATTTGATTTTAGAATCGCCATTTTTCGATTTGTTATCATGCCTATTAACTATATGTGTTACTGTGTTAGAGTGTCATTTTGTGTCATTTTGGTTGGTGGTGTGCCCCAGGACTTTGCAAATGTAAAAAGTGTGTGCGACTCAAAAAAGATTGGGAAACACTGGTCTAACTAACCCAGTGTTTCTCAACCTGGGGGTCGGGACCCCTCGGGGGGTCGTGAGGGGGTGTCAGAGGGGTCGCCAATTACTATCAGAAAACAGAGTATTTTTGTTAGTCATGGTGGTTCTGTGTGGGAAGTTTGACCCAATTCTATCATTGGTGGGGTTCAGAGTGCTCTTTGATTGTAGGTGAACTATAAATCCCAGCAATTAGAACTTCCAAATGTCAATGTCTATTTTCCCCAAATTCCACCCCAAATTTGCGCATATTTAATATTCATGCCACGTTTGGTTCAGATCCATCATTGTTTGAGTCCACAGTGCTCTCTGTATGTAGGTGAACTACAACTCCAAAAACCGACGGTCAGATCCCACTTTTGTGTATTTTCTGTTGGTCATGTGTGCCAAGATTGGTTCAAGTCCCACATTGGTAGAGTTCGGAATGCTCTCTGATTGTAGGTGCTCAAAAAAGGTTGGGAAACCATTTTTGCAACCATGCTCTTTTTTCTTCTTTTTTTTGCATGCCAGGCGTTACCCCACTGTCGAAAAGCGAGCCAAAGTCTTCAACGGAACGAGTTATGTCCCTGTGCCCGAAGACGGCCCTTTCCTCAAAGCATTACTCTTTGAACTGAGGCTGGTGGACGGAGACCAACACTTCGTGGAGCGAAGAGACAGCTGCTCCCGGATCAACAAGACCTCCGTCTATGCTCTGCAAGCCGAAGGAGGAGACCTCTGGCCCGTGTTGGCTTTCCAGAAGAGCGGGTTGATTTACGTGGCCCTCCCTTTGGTGGAGCAACCTACCATCCCTCCGCCGCTTTTCAACATCAGTGGCATCTCTCAGGCTTTTGACCTCTTGTCCGGACTGCTGGCTTTCATGAGCTCCGGCCCAAAAACCGAAGCGGAGAGGGGCGCCAAAATCAGCCAGCTCCCAAACTTGCTCATGCATGCCTGCCCTTTGGGGACCCCGCTCGACGCAAACTTGAACCCTACGTTGTTGGAGAGCGGTCCCGCCACTCCGAGTAGCCACCATCAGAAGCCGCCGGCTTGGAGAACCGGCTCCTACAAGGGAAGGCCTCACGTTAATGTCTGTATCACCGAAAAAGTCAAGTCGGTGCAATACGACAAAAGGGACGTGGCTGACATGTGGCAGGTTTACGGAACGGTAACTTGCAAGGTGAGACAATTTTTTTTCCAGGGCAAATCTCTCCCAACCTATTTGACACATGAATGCACCTGGGAAAGCACAAATTCAGCTCAATTTTTTTTTATCTCGGCATAAGGCAAAGGAAGCTGAACTTAATATTTTCTAATGCTTCAGCATGTCTTAGACGAGATACTGCTTTTTTTAGATGGGTGAATTAAACTGGCATGAAAATCTCACCTTTTTTTTTTAACAGTGATGCACTTGCATAGCTTGCTCCTCGCTTTGCCGGCTTAAATAAGAGTTGAAAGATGCTGCTGCTAATATATTTATCATTTCTGTATCACTTTTCACTGTACGGTTTCCAACTAGCAACCCTCATGTTATTTATCTTTATAATAGCTCTGTGAGATCGGTTGAGCTGAGAGACTGTGGCTCCGTGCAGACGTAACATCATATCATAGCATCATTAAGGTGGAAGAGACCTCACGGGCCATCCAGTCCAACCCCATTCTGCCAAGAAGCAGGAAAATCACATTCAAAGCACCCCGGCAGATAATAATAACTTAATAATAACTTTAGGAGCACCCGGTGAGATGTTGAGCTTGTTGACCGAAAGGTCACAGGTTCAAATCCAGGGAGCGGTGTGCCGTCGGCAGGGGCGGTCTAACCTAATCCGGGGAGGTACGCAAAGAAAATTTTGTCGTCCCCCCCCTGCCGCCGCGTCACTCACCACCGCCGCCGCTGCCATGCCGGGCGTGCCGGGCGCGCCTCCACAGCTGGCCCCATTGGCCGGCGCACCTCCGTGTCTTGTGAACATCCACGCGCACACTGCCTCCCGAGCGCCTGCCGCTTTGAGCCAGCACGCATGCACGCAGGTTTTGCACATGTGCGCTGGCTCCAAAGCGGCAGGCGCTCGGGAGGCAGTGCGCTGGCGCGGACGTTCGCACATGTGCAGAAACGCCTACAGGCACTACAGCGCCTTTGGGGTGCTTCTGCGCGCGGCGCGGCGGTGGGGCCGACTGTGGAGGCGCGCCCAGCGTGCCCGGCACACCCAGCGCACCGGCGAGTGGCGGCACAGGGCAGTGAACGGGCAGAGGAGGCAGCGCGGTGGCACCCTCCCAGCCGGTGGTGCCCTCCCAGCCGGGAGCGCCCTCACGCAGCGGCTGCGTAGGGCGCGGAATCGGAAGGACTGCCCCTGGCCGTCGCACCCGGGCTATGGGTACCTTGTGAGAAGGCAAGGGTGTGGTTTCTCTATCCCATGTAAAAGTAGCTTGTTCCCCAGATCCCTGGAAAAAGGGGTGGAACAAACCCAACTGGGCTCTGCTAATGATGATTGACAGGTCCAATCGGTGCAACTAAACCTCTTGCAAACTGTTCAGGCTGTAAAAACAAACTTTACCAATGCAAACCTTTAAGAACTCAAGATTTTTTATGCAGGTGGCGCTCACCGTGCCATCACATTTTTAATTCCTTGCGGAACATGGAGAGAGTGGGAGCCGGTCTGATCTCACTGGGGAGGGAGTTCCAGAGCCAAGGGGCCACCACAGAGAAGGCCCTTTCCCTCGTCCCCACCAACCGATCTTGTGAGGGCGGTGGAAGCGAGAGAAGAGCCTCCCCGGATGATCTTAAAGTTCATGCTGGCTCATAGGGGAAGATGTGATCCCAAAGATAGGCAGGTCCCAAACCGTTTAGGGCAGGGGTGCTCAGAACGGTGATCGCGATCACCAGGGTGATCTTCGGGCCTCATCCTGGTGATCTTCAGGCCCCTGACCAGGTTTTTTGCTGTTGGTCCTCTTCACGCGCCCCTGCACACTGCAAAGAAGTCCTCCGTCGTTGCTCCTCCCCACTCCCTGCTTGCGCGCCGCCAGAGTCCAAGAGGCAGAATGGGCCCCCTCTTTTGGATTCCTCCTCCTCCCTCCGTCCTTCTCCAGCCATTCAAAGTCGTAGGAGACTAAAGGGGGCAGGCCTGGATGACGCGATGCATGGCTGGCCCCGCGCACATGCGCAGAAGCACCCATTCTGCCTCTCGGACTTCTCGTGAGCTCTTGGAGGCGGCACGCATGCTGGCAGCGTGGAAATAAGAGCAACGACGGAGGAGAAGAAGAAGGACGCTTTGGGGTCATTTCCTTACCGCAGCTCAAAGGTCGGTCTTTTTACTTTGGGGTGGGTGCTTGATTGTTCTGTGGCATGTCTCTTTGTTTATTTTTAATGTTTAACAATGGCCTTTTAGCTCCAAAGCCTCTGCTTGCTTTGTTCCTTGAGAAATATATGTTGGGGGATATAGAAATGTGGGAGAAATGGGGTGGGTGCTTGATTGTACTTTGGCATGTCTCTTTGTTTCCTTTTTATTTTTAAAAATGGTCTTTTAGGTCCAAAGCCTCTCTGCTTGCTTTGTTCCTTGAGAAATATATGTTGGGGAATATGGAAATGTGGGAGAAATGGGGTGGTTGGATGTATTTTTGCATGCCCTTTTGTTTACCTTGCTGAGTATTAAATGGCCTTGCAGTTCAAAAGCCTCTCTTCTTACTTTCTGGCTGATAATATGTGTGGTAATATGGCAGTGTGGGAGAAATGGGGTGGTTGGATGTATTTTTGCATGCCCCTTTGTTTACCTTGCTGCGTATTAAATGGCCTTGCAGTTCAAAAGCCTCTCTTCTTACTTTCTGGCTGATAATATGTGTGGTAATATGGCAGTGTGGGAGAAATGGGGTGGTTGGATGTATTTTTGCATGCCCCTTTGTTTACCTTGCTGAGTATTAAATGGCCTTGCAGTTCAAAAGCCTCTCTTCTTACTTTCTGGCTGATAATATATGTGGTAATATGGCAGTGTGGGAGAAATGGGGTGGTTGTATGTATTTTTGCATGCCCCTTTGTTTACCTTGCTGCGTATTAAATGGCCTTGCAGTTCAAAAGCCTCTCTTCTTACTTTCTGGCTGATAATATGTGTGGTAATATGGCAGTGTGGGAGAAATGGGGTGGTTGGATGTATTTTTGCATGCCCCTTTGTTTACCTTGCTGCGTATTAAATGGCCTTGCAGTTCAAAAGCCTCTCTTCTTACTTTCTGGCTGGTAATATGTGTGGTAATATGGCAGTGTGGGAGAAATGGGGTGGTTGGATGTATTTTTGCATGCCCCTTTGTTTACCTTGCTGCGTATTAAATGGCCTTGCAGTTCAAAAGCCTCTCTTCTTACTTTCTGGCTGATAATATGTGTGGTAATATGGCAGTGTGGGAGAAATGGGGTGGTTGGATGTATTTTTGCATGCCCCTTTGTTTACCTTGCTGCGTATTAAATGGCCTTGCAGTTCAAAAGCCTCTCTTCTTACTTTCTGGCTGGAAATATGTGTGGTAATATGGCAGTGTGGGAGAAATGGGGCGGTTGGATGTATTTTTATGCTCTGTTTTATATTGTTGTTATTAAATTGAAATGTTGATGTTTTATAACTTCATTTTATGTAAACTGCCCCGAGCCTGCTGGAAGGAGCGGTACATAAAAATGAATAATGAATATAAATAAATAAATAAGAAAATAGTTATACGTTTTACATTTCTGGGCAGGTGATCTTTGGGACTTGGTTTTTTAATCAGTAGCTCCCATGCTGAAAAAGTGTGAGCACCCCTGGTTTAGGGTTTTATAGGGGATAGCCTGCACTTTGTATTGGGAACGGAAACTTATTGGAAGCCAATGGAGCTGTTTGAACAGGGGGGCTGGCCATCCTAGTTTGACCTACCTCATAATGCTGTTGTTAGGATAGAGTAGGGAAGAAGAGAGCCACGTAAGCTCATTGGAGGGAAGGTGGAATAGAAATTCATAAACAAAAATGCACCAAAGGCCTTTCTTTCCTTGTTGTCTTTCAAGTGTGATATAGAAGGCACTGCTCCCAACGTGACGGTCGGCTTGAACCTCCCTGCCAACGGCTCTCCTCTCCAGGACATTTTGGTCCATCCTTGCGTGACGTCCCTCGACTCAGCCGTCCTGACCTCCAGTAGCGTGGACATCTTAGATGACTCTGCTTTCAGCGGCCCGTACAAACTCCCTCTCATTCCTCCTCCTGACCTGTTCAACCTCTGCTTTTATACTTCCCAGGTAAGGTGGCGCGGTGTGGGATTTTAGCCAAGTTGAGACAACATTGAAGGAGGAAGCATGCTCGAGAGTTTCCAAGAGCTTCCCAAACCTTCCTTCTGCTATCCAATAGCCATTCATCTCCTATTTGCTGTGACCATCTGTAACTTATTTGTCTCTTTGCAATATGAGTGACAGATGGCAAGGAATGGTGGTAATAATAATAATAATAATTATTATTATTAT
The DNA here is from genome assembly GCA_030556195.1 of Anolis apletophallus. Taxonomy (NCBI): domain Eukaryota; kingdom Metazoa; phylum Chordata; class Lepidosauria; order Squamata; family Anolidae; genus Anolis; species Anolis apletophallus. The sequence continues at coordinate 213,670,876 of JARBWK010000002.1, read as the reverse complement.
TTATACCCTGCCACCATCTCCCCAATGGGGACTCGGGCGGCTAACATGAGGCCAAGCCCTTTTAAAATAAAATACATCACAGTAAAATACAAAATACAAAACAAAATACATCAGAAATAATAATAATTAAAAAATTACAATTGCAATAACAAATGGAATAATATAGGAAATGCACACACAAAAAACAATGCTGTCCTTGTCACCCATTCAAAGCAGCTCTACAGCGCCTCACATCCTGCTTTGCAACACCTGCAGAGCTGTTTGGGCTGGAAGTCAGCCTGAAGAAAACGGAAGTTCTCTACCAGCCCGCACCACAGGAAGAACACCATCATCCCCACGTCAGCATAGGCACATCTGTGCTTAAGTCCGTTCAGCAGTTCACCTCCCTGGGAAGCATCATCTCTTCAGACTCCAAGATTGATAAAGAGATTAGCAAAGGCATAGAGTGCATTCGGAAGGCTTCACAAAAGAGTCTGGAGCAACAAGCACCTGAGGCAAAGCACAAACATCAGTGTGTACAGAGCTATTGTACTGTCTATTCTCTTTTATGGGTCTGAAACATGGGTCACCTATCGCCAACACCTACGACTCCTGGATGGAGGACCACCGCCTCCCAAATTTATTTATTTATCTGTCATGTTTCTATACGGCCCCTCTCAGCATGAAGGCGACTCGAGACAGTTTACACAAGGCAGTCTCTGCCCTCAATACAACACAAGCAAACAAACCGAAATACCATATAACAACAAATTAACAATTAAAAACATACAATTGCTTTCTTAGCGTCATGTTGAAATCAGTTTCCGTCACATTGTCGTCATTCAATATATCTAATTAAACCTTTATATTTCATCTGCAAATGCCTGCTCAAACAGCCAGGTCTTGACTTTCTTGCGAAATGTCAGGAGGGAGGGGGCCGATCTGATGTCACTAGGGAGGGCGTTCCAAAGCCGAGGAGCCACCACTGAAAAGGCCCTGTCTCTCGTCCCCGCCAGTCGCACCTACGAAGAAGGCGGGACCGAGAGCAGGGCCTCTCCAGATGATCTTAAACATCTCGATTGTTCATAGAGAGAGATGCGTTCGGACAGGTAAGTTGGACCCGAACCGTTTAGGGCTTTAAAGGCTAAAGCCAGCACTTTGAATTGTGCCCGGTAGCAAACTGGCAGCCAGTGGAGCTGGCACAACAGAGGAGTTGTGCGCTCTCTGAATGCTGCTCCTGTTATCAACCTGGCTGATGTCCGTTAGACTAGTTGCAGCTTCCGAACAGTCTTCAAAGGCAACCCCACATAGAGAGCGTTGTAGTAATCTATACAGGATGTAACCAGAGCGTGGACCACCGTGGCCAAGTCAGACTTCCCAAGGTACGGGCGCAGCTGGCGCACAAGTTTTAACTGTGCAAATGCTCCCCTGGTCACCGCTGAAACCTGGGGTTCCAGGCTCAGCAATGATACTACTCTACGGTGATACTACTCTACGGTGAACTCGCCACGGGTCAGCGCAAGAGAGGCGCCCCCAAAAAGAGATATAAGGACTCCCTGAAACAACATCTCAGGCTCGGCCAGATTGATCACCAACAATGCTCCACCCTGGCCTCACATCGGGAGGCATGGAGATGCACTATCCACGATGCTGCGGCGTGTCTTTCAAGAAGACACGCCGAACGGGTCTCGAAGAGAAATGACAATAAAGAAAGAATCGCAACTTGGAAACAACATCACCGAAGGAGACTTTCAGCTGTGCTTTCTGCAACCAGACTTGCCTATCTCAGATTGGCCTTTTTAGTCATAAAAAGTGTAAAAAGCGTGGGATGAGTCCTTCCTAAGAATCTTCGTTCGCGAAGTAATGCCAGAGTTCACCTTAAAAGGGTCGCTTAAGGAGCCACTGTCCACTCGGCTTGGCTAGCATGACCTACTTACTCTAAAGCAAGGAGGAAGGGGACATGGATAGGAAGAATGAACAGAGGATTTTTGCTACACATTTTTAGTTTAACTTAATTGAGAATACTCACATCCAAGTCCCCAGAGGCTCCCAAAGAGGCTTACGAAAGATTCTTAAAATAAAACCACACCGAAAACTCATAGAGGGGCGTAAATTACAAGGCGTCCAAACGGAAGTGGAATTATTCAAAGCGAGGCATGCTTAGCAGGCTCATGGCGGATCAACCCACAAAGAAGTGCCTTCCCCTTTGTGTCAAAATAATTGTTTGAAGAGAAATAGGTAATGGATATGGAATTTGCAGACACAGGCGCTCATCTTTTCCAGGTTTTTCTTTTTGTGGGCGAAAGTCAAAATGGCTACCATACCTGCCTATACAATCATTAGGCGTCTTACAAGGATCCCCCCACAATTCCGGGATGCTGATAGGCATCTCTTTACGTTTAGCAGTGGTCCTCCCGGTTATTATATGCGTTGTGTGAGGCATTGGGCGAGTTTTTGGCCTCCATCCTGGAAATGTTTACAGCACCCTGCTGATCAGGGGGTTTAGAGAATCTAGCTTGCAAATGAGTTGTTAATTCCTATTTTCCATCAGAATTAAGCACTCGCTGTCTAATTATCTCTCCGTTTAGCAATCGGAGAGTTGATATCTGACATCTGGAAGCTGCCGTCCCATTTTTAATTTATTTCGTTTTTGGAATTGGCACTCTTATCACACACCTCCAAAGAAGCCCTGGGGTAGCTTACCACGTACCCCCCGCCCCCAAAAAAGACAAACTCAGAAACTAACCCTGGATTAAAAACACAGGATCTTAAAACAGTAATATGATTAAAACAATATCCACTTCCTGCCTAGGTCCCTGTTCCTCCCATTCTGGGATTTTACCAGCTGAAAGAAGAGGAGTCGCAATGGAAGTTCACCATTCACCTGAAGCTGCACGAGAGCGTGAAAAATGCTTTTGAATTCTGCGAAGCCCGGGTCCCCTTTTTCAACAGGTGAGAATAACACCATCCTCCACTTCTCCCTGTGAGTAAGCTTTCAAGGATCACTACATCAAGTTTGTTTCCTTAGGTGTAGGTAGGTGTAGATTAGACCTGGGCAAACTATGGCCCGCGGGCCAGATGCGGCCCGGTAGCTGATTCTGTCCAGCCTGGGGAGAAGGATGTTGGGGGCGGGGCCAAGAGGAAGGGCTGCCGGTGCCGCCATCCCATTGCGGGCTGTGGGGCCTGCGTCGGCAGACAGCCTGCCACTCCGGAGAACAATAGGAGGAGCGGTGGTTCCCAAGATGGAATGGCCCAATGGACCCCAAGCCCAGAGGATAACAAAGCGGACCCAGTCGCCACCGCAGCAGAGCAGAGCAGCAGACAATCAGAGGCTGCAGGCCTCCGCCCGCTATTACCCCCAGCCGTTCCCTAGCTGATTGCCCTGCCATGGAGTGCCTGCCATCCCGGGAGGCGATCAGGGCCTGCAGCAGGGGCAGTCGGTGAGCTGTGGCAGGCAAGTGCCCTGGCGATCCGAACGACGATCACGTCTACCAGGTCGTCAGGGCGATCAGCCACCGCAGGTCGCCCACAGCTCCCGCTACAGGCCCGGATCGCCCTGCCATGGAGTGCCTGCCATCCCGGGAGGCGATCCGGGCCTGTAGCGGGAGCAGTGGGCGACCTGCGGTGGCTGATCGCCCTGACGACCTGGAAGACTTGATCGTCTTTCGGGTCGCCAGGGCAATTGCCCGCCACAGATCACCGACTGCCCCTGCTGCAGGCCCTGATCGCCTCCCGGGATGGCAGGCACTCCATGGCAGGGCGATCAGCTGGGGAACGGCTGGGGGCGAGAGCGGGCGGAGGCCTGTAGCCTCCAATTGTCTGCTGCTCTGCTCTGCTGCGGTGGCGGCTGGGTCCGCTTTGCCATCCTCTGGGCTGGGTCCATTGGGCCATTCCATCTTGGGATCCTTCCTCTGAGGGTGTCAGCCTCCATCCTGGTTCGCACCTTGTCTTCTTGAATTTCATTTTATTTTAGTGATTTTCATTATTATTTTATAATAATAATTTTATAATAATAATATAAATAATATAATATAATGCTATATTATAATTTCAATATATTATAATGTCTATATATATACACTATAATATAATAATTATGATATTAATACTAATAATATATGAATATTTCTTGATATATTAATATGTTAATATTAATGATGTGTAATATATAGTAAATATAGTAAGTAAGTAAATAAATAATCTAGATTAGAATGTAGTTCAACCTTTAGGTGCGGCCTTCCATAATATTTTTTGGCGCTCGTGTGGCCCCTTGGAAAAAATAATTGCTCACCCCTGGTCTACATCAAAGTTATATAAATATTATGGTTGTTGTTATTATTGTTTAGTTTGTATTCAACTGTAACCCAGCCCAAGTATGATGGGAGGGAGTGTGATTTTGCCCTGTGTGCTTAATCAGATCTCTGTGAGGCCAGTGTTACTGCCTCCAAACTTACTTGCTTCAGAGACATGAGAAAGGTTGCATTTTAGGCATCATGCATCAATTCCCACCATGCACTCAGAACAAAGAAGTCCCGCGTCCTGTATGTCTACACCAGGCATGAGTAAATGTTGCCCATAACAGTGGGCTGTTAGGAATTGTGGGAGTTGAAGTCCAAAACACCTGGAGGACCCACGTTTGCCCATGCCTGGGATACACTGACTTTCTCATGATTCTTTGCCCTTTTTTTGATGATAGGGGACCCATCATACACTTGGAATACAAAGTCAGCTATGGCCAACTTGAGGTGTCGAAAGAGAAAAGCCTACTAGTTTGGATCATAGGTAAGCGAAGTCTCCTTTCCTTTATCCTTTCTAATATTACTAGGCACATAGAAGAACAGGCATTGCTGAAGGAAAATCAACATGGTTTCTGCAAAGGCAAATCATGTCTTACTAACTTGATAGAATTCTTTGAGGGTGTAAATAAACACATAGATAAAGGGGACCCAGTCGATATTGTTTACCTTGACTTCCAAAAGGCTTTTGACAAAGTCCCTCACCAAAGGCTCCTAAACAAGCTCTTCAGCCATGGAATCAGGGGACAGGTCTTGTCCTGGATTGGAACCTGGCTAAACTGTAGGAAACAAAGGGTGGTAATAAACGGACATTTCTCTGGGTGGAAAGAGGTGAGAAGTGGCGTACCCCAAGGTTCAGTTTTGGGTCCGTTACTTTTTAATTTATTCATTAATGATCTGGATGTAGGAGTGAATTCTGAGGTAGCAAAGTTTGCAGACGACACTAAACTGTTCAGGGTAGTTAAAAATGAAAATGATTGCAAAGAGCTCCAGAAAGATCTCTCGAAATTGAGTGAATGGGCAACCAAGTGGCAAATGCATTTTAACCTAAACAAGTGTAAAGTCATGCACATCGGGGCAAAGAACCCCAACTACACCTATTGATGGGGTCAAAGCTTTCTGAGACAAACCAGGAAAGGGATCTTGGGGTTTTGGTGGACAGCTCAATGAAGATGTCAACCCAGTGCGCAGCAGCAGTGAAAAAGCAAATTCTATGCTTGGCATGATCAGGAAGGGAATCGAAAATAGGTCGGCAAATGTTGTATTACCTCTCTACAAATCTATGGTAAGGCCACATTTGGAGTACTGTGTACAATTCTGGTCTCCGCACCTTAAGAAGGATATAACGGAACTGGAAAAGGTACAGAAAAGGGCAACAAGAATGATCCAAGCAGGCATGTAGCCAGGGGGGGGCTAAGGGGGCTTCAGCCCCGAAATTCTCAGGGTGGTCCACGAAAAGGCCTTACTGGTACATTATTTAAACTGTTACGTTTATTCATATCATGATCTGATCACCATGCTCATTATATCCCACATTAATGGGGTTATTGGGATAACAATACAAAAGGTTTGCTAGGGTAGACCCTCTTCCGCCCAGTCTCAGCCCCTCCCCCCGGGAGGAAAATTAGGACTAATAAAGGAAATATTTCTTCACCCAGAGGGTCATTGGGTTATGGAACTCACTTCCAGAAGAGGTTGTGACAGCTGTCAGCCTGAACAACTTCAAGGCAGGATTAGACAGATTCATGGATACCAAGTGTATCGGTAGTTACTGAAAAGGACATTCAAGTGCCACCTCGGAGTTGGTTGAGGTAGGCAGGATTTCCCTGGGTACTGGTTGTGGGGGTCGGGAGCAGGTCAGGGTTTTGCCCTCCCTTCTGCTCGAGATCCCCGTGTACAACTGGTGGGCCACTGTGTGATACAGAATGCTGGACTAGATGGGCTGAGGTCCGATTCAGCATGGCTCTTCTTATGTTCTTATGTTCTTAGAGGACAGATAGCAGCGCTTCGCTGGGAAGACCCGGTTGTCTTTCTTTGGCCAAGAGGACCTATTTATTCACTTATTTCATCAGTTGTTACACCACTAAACATTTCTGTGAAACAGTATCTCAAAGCAGTGTCAGATTGATTTACCGTATTTTCCGGCGTATAAGACGACTGGACGTATAAGACGACCCCCAACTTTTCCAGTTAAAATATAGAGTTTGGGATATACTCTCCGTATAATACTACCCCTCTTCCAACACACACCAAATAAAAATTTTAAAAGCATCAGATTTTATTTAAATACTAGCTGTACCCGGCACGCGTTGCTGTGCCCTATTTAGGAGATGCAAGAAAGTCTGAGTATGTAAGGGTTGGAATTGATGTTACTTATGGTCTTGGTGGGGTCATGGCTGTGTCGTTGTGGGTTGTTCTGGTGGGTGGGATGTTGAAGTCCTGGGGAGTTGTCGGTGTGTGGTGTTGCTGGCGTTCTGCAGAGCTTGTGGATATACAATGTTTTTTGTCTTTCCGTCTGCTGTGTTGATGTAGAGGTTCTGTGGTTTCCCAACTTATGGTGATGGCAAAAGCTAGTGTAGTGCAGTGTCTTTCTGTTCTGGCATTTGTTCTGCCCTTTTTTGTGTGATGTATGTAGCGTTGCGAGTGTGTCGTTCGATGCTGTTCTTTTTGATGGAAACCATTATTAAAGAAAATATTACTAGGCACATAGAAGAACAGGCATTGCTGAAAGAAAATCAACATGGTTTCTGCAAAGGCAAATCATGTCTTACTAACTTGATAGAATTCTTTGAGGGTGTAAATAAACACATAGATAAAGGGGACCCAGTCGATATTGTTTACCTTGACTTTCAAAAGGCTTTTGACAAAGTCCCTCACCAAAGGCTCCTAAATAAGCTCTTCAGCCATGGAATCAGGGGACAGGTCTTGTCCTGGATTGGAACCTGGCTAAACTGTAGGAAACAAAGGGTGGTAATAAACGGACATTTCTCTGGGTGGAAAGAGGTGAGAAGTGGCGTACCCCAAGGTTCAGTTTTGGGTCCGTTACTTTTTAATTTATTCATTAATGATCTGGATGTAGGAGTGAATTCTGAGGTAGCAAAGTTTGCAGACGACACTAAATTGTTCAGGGTAGTTAAAAATGAAACTGACTGTCAAGAGCTCCAGAAAGATCTCTCGAAATTGAGTGAATGGGCAACAAAGTGGCAAATGCATTTTAACCTAAACAAGTGTAAAGTCATGCACATCGGGGCAAAGAACCCCAACTACACCTACCAATTGATGGGGTCAAAGCTTTCTGAGACAAACCAGGAAAGGGATCTTGGGGTTTTGGTGGACAGCTCAATGAAGATGTCAACCCAGTGCGCTGCAGCAGCGAAAAAAGCAAATTCTATGCTTGGCATGATCAGGAAGGGAATCGAAAATAGGTCGGCAAATGTTGTATTACATCTCTACAAATCTATGGTAAGGCCACATTTGGAGTACTGTGTACAATTCTGGTCTCCGCACCTTAAGAAGGATATAACGGAACTGGAAAAGGTACAGAAAAGGGCAACAAGAATGATCCAAGGGATGGAGCGGCTCCTTATGAAACCAGGTTGCAACGCCTTGGTCTTTTCAGCCTTGAAAGACGGCGTTTAAGAGGTGACTTGATCAAGTGTATAAAATCATGCATGGGATAGAAAAGGTGAATAAAGAAAAATTATTTTCTTTGTCACAAAACACTAGGACTAGAGGGCACTCCCTGAAGCTCCAAGGTAGGAAAATTAGGACTAATAAAGGGAAATATTTCTTCACCCAGAGGGTCATTGAGTTATGGAACTCACTTCCAGAGGAGGTTGTGACAGCTGTCAGCCTGAACAACTTCAAGGCAGGATTAGACAGATTCATGGATACCAAGTGTATCGGTAGTTACTGAAAAGGACATTCAAGTGCCACCTCGGAGTTGGTTGAGGTAGGCAGGATTTCCCTGGGTACTGGTTGTGGGGGGTCGGGAGCAGGTTAGGGTTTTGCCCTCCCTTCTGCTCGAGATCCCCGTGTACAACTGGTGGGCCACTGTGTGATACAGAATGCTGGACTAGATGGGCTGAGGTCCGATTCAGCATGGCTCTTCTTATGTTCTTATGTTCTTATGTTCTTATGTTTTAGGAGGCATGGCTTGTTTTTTGGGTCAGCTTATGCCTGTGTGGAAGGAAGGAATGGCATACAAATGGGTTGAGCAGTAGACACAAGGTTATGTTATGTGCGTATTGTGTTGTGTGTAGGTATTACTTTTGTGTTATTCTGGGGGTATGTGTTTGTCAGTGATGCCTGTGTCCCTGGTGCCCTATTTTGTCTCCCTCCTAGATCTTGACCGTGGCAGTTTAACCCTCAGCTGAAATCACTCAGCATTCTAAGTGGCTTTGCCCACCGTTACTATGGTAACTGGTGTTGGCCAATGGGTTTCACTGGCTGCCGCAGAGGATGCTGGGAAATGTAGTTTTTTTGTATCGTTGTTTTGGGGGCCTTCTAGGTTTTGGGGGGGAAAGTTTATTTGCTAAAAACCTTCCTTGCCTGAGGCCTATTTGTGTTGGCAAGTTTGGTGTCTCTGCCTTGGAAGGTTTCTCTGTCTCTGTCAGTCGTTCCACGACGGGACCTCCTTTATATAATAGATGGTAATTTTCCTATTACTGTACCTCCTTCTCTGCCTCTCAGATCTCGCACATGCGCACCTGCACCGCTTCACTGCCATCTTCAGGAGCGAGATCTGAGAGGCAGAGGAGGAGGTACGGCAATAGGATACAAGGGCGGGCCAGGCAGGTCAAAGAGGTGTGTTTTTCTGGGCCCCGAGCCACTCTATCCCTTTTTTCAAAGCCGAGCAGGTGGGGTGGATCCCGGACGGGCGGGGGTGGCTGCCATGGAAAACGAACTCCGTGGCTTCGCGTGGAGGTAGCCTGACTGGGGGCGGGGCCCTGCTGGAGGGGATGGGGAGGGGCGGGGCGGGGCTTGGCAGTGAGAGTGCCGGGGGAGGCTGGGGAAGGAGAAGCCATGTTATGCACCATAATGGGGGGGGGGGGCTGGCAGGCCTGGCCTTGCGTTCTGGGAGTGGCAGGACAACCAAGCCAGGCCCTTCTCTTTCTCTCCCTCTTCTGCCACTGTTTCTCTGCATGCGAGAGAACTACAACTCCCAAAAATCAAGGTCGGTTCCCTCCCAAACTTTTCCAGTATGCTCAGCTGGTCACGAGAGTTCTTTGTGCCAAGTCTAAGTCCAGTCCGTTGTCGCAGGGGGAAGGGGACTCACAGTTTCTCTGGGTGCAGGTGAACTACAACTCCCAAAATGAATGGCAATTCCCCCTCCTGCTGCCACCTGTCCTGTCCTGTCCTGTCCATACAGGACAGGAGCTGAAAATACAGGACATGAAATTCAGAGCAAAAATACGGGACATCGGCAACCCTATTCAGAGTTGTAATCCAGTGCTCAAGCCACTATATCACAACCATATTAATGTGAAATATTTCTTTGTCTCTCCCAAAGGGCAAAAGTTTCCCAAATCGTTGGAAGTTTCCCTCACTGGGACTATTGCTTTTGGTCCAGCGAGCCAGGAGCAGCCTGTTGATCCTGTATGTGCAGGAGGCACTGCCTATGTCAAAGTAAGCCATAGTCTTCCAAAGAAGCTGGATGAGATCAATCTTAGTGGGTTCTTCCCCACGCATGAATGTTTTCCATTGTACTGCTTGCAGGGATTTGAGGACCCTTCTACACAGGCCCTAAAACACGGAAGAAACTGGGATAAAAAGGGGAGTGTAGCTAAATGACAGACATCACGAATGTTTCTCTGGCGCACTAAAACACAGTCAATGAGGTGTCAGAGCTTGGATCGGGGATGCATCCAGGTGGTCTTCAAGCTATCTTTCTGCTGAAAGATGGTGTTTGTAACAGTCAGCTGCTGTTCTGCACAAAACTCTAGCAGAAGGCGTCCATTATCATTACCATTAAATGTAAATGGCACTTAAGGAAAATGATCACTGGTTCTCATTAACAGCTGAAAAACACATGTTAAAAAGGTGTGCTTAAAATCCAATTTCAGCCCAAAAGAATGTGCATATTTGCATGATGGTATATCCTCGAAGTCAAGGAAAACACATGACATCATTCCTATATGCTGGTGCGGATTGCTCCAGCACATGCGCGTGTTTTATAATCCCAAAACAGCTGATGAGGGCTGTAAACAAATGGAGCCATGGGCACACAGGTGGCTAAATGGAAGCACAAATGGAAAGCAATTACAATTACAAACATCCCTTTTGTTCTGAATTTTATGAAACTAAACAGAGTTTGAATTTACAGTAGGGTGAGGAGAGATAATACGTTTAGATATCCGAATCAGCGTTTATGAGGTCCAGCGCATCTCAGTAAATTATTTATAAACTTGAAGTAAACTTCCACCGGATGTCCCCAGTCCATCTTGCAGATTTCTAAAATCCGCGACAAATGAATTTTGCAGGAATTACAGGTTTGTGTTTGGACTTGCTGTCAGAGCCCATAAGTTTTTGCCCCACTTATTTGTCCTGCATTTTGATGCTTCTGGAGGCGCCCTGAGAGCTGTTGTTGTCTTTAAAAGTGGAAGTGGTTTTCCCAGCGTCTAGTTTTCATCAGACTCTTAAGAAGTAGCCATAAGAGACAAAAAGCAAAAATGGAGAGCATCCACTAGAAACGCCTCAGCGGTCAGTCCATGGCTGCTTTATTATAGAGAAAGCCCAGCATGGTTTTGTCAGTATATATTTATTTAGAGAATTTAGTCTACAAAGGCTCTCAGAGCAGCTTACAAATTGTCAATTTAACAGTTCCCTGCCCTGAGGCTTACCATCTAAATAACACAAGATGCACAAGGAAAAGGGTCTGGATGTGTAGGAAGGGATTAAGTCCGGTAGATACAGCTAGTTCTTTCCCTCTGAGGCTCGGGCAGTGGCAATTTGAGAAGATAGGAATGCCTTTCTGTTCCTTCTGGCTTTCTGTAGCTGTTTCTTCTTCTCTTCCCTCCAAGGTTAGGGCAGTGGCAGTTGGGATGGAGAAAAGGGTTTCCATTCTTCTTCTGGGCTTCGGCATCCCTGCCAGGGCAGTGGAAGTTGGGATAGAGAGAGGGCTTTAATCTTCTCCTTGGTCCAGGCAATTATGGAGCTGTGCCTGCTTTTCTTCTACCTCCTTATGGCCTAAACCAGGGGTGGGCAACCTACGGCCCGCGGGCCGGATGCAGCCCAGCAGCTGATTCTGTCCGGCCCAGGGAGAAGAGCATTGGGGGCGGGGCCAAGAAACATCGGGACGGGGCTTTGGAGTGCCTGACATCCCTGGAGGTGATCTGGGCCTGCAGCAGGAGCAGTCGGCGACCTGCGGGGGCTGATCGCCCTGGCGACCCGGAAGACTTGATCGCCAGGTCGAATAAGCCGCCTCAGATCGCCGACTGCTCCCCCTGCAGGCCCGGGGATGGCAGGCACTCCATAGCAGGGCGATCAGCTGGGGAATGGCTGGGGGCGAGAGCAGGCCTCCGATCGCCCTCTGCAGCCTCCGATCGCCCTCTGCTCGGCGGTGGCAGCTGGGTCCACTTTGCCATCCTCTGGGCTGGAGCCATTGGGCGATTCCATCTTGGGATCCTTCCTCTCTTGAGGATGTCAGCCTTCATCTTGGTTTGCACCTTGTCTTCTTGAATTTTATTTTATTTTAGTGGTTTTTATTATTATTTTGTAATAATTTTATAATAATAATATAATAAATAATATAATAATATTATATTATAATATTATTTCAATATATTACAATGTCTATATATATATATACTATAATATAATAATTATTATATTAATACTACTAATATATGAATATTTCTTGATTTTTTGGACTTCAACTCTCACAATTCCTAACAGCCATTGTCCAAATGAGGAGAAAGCATTGTGCAATGAAGTGATGAATACACCCAACATGGTGCCGAGCCTGAGTTGCTCGGCGTCTCTGGCCGTGCCTTCCCCTTCCCTGTCCACCCCGAAGATCTTGTCCACGCCCCCTTTGATTGATGGGTTAGGGCGGCCGCTGCTGCCGGGATCCCTGACGGAGGCGCTGGATGTCTCTGGGGTTCTGGCGAGGGTTCCCGGGGAGCGGCACCGGCGATGAGCCTGTCGACTGCCAGCAGCCCCCAAAGTTGCGACTAGGCCACAATCTGTCCTGCCACCCTCCAGTGGCCGGAGGAAGAATTACAAACCAGGTCAGGGAGAAGCAAGATTAGGGGTGGCTAACCCAGGGAGTAGCCCAAGGAGGAAGCGCCCGCCTTTGGGGGACGCTAACCCCGGAGGCGTCCTGTAGCGGAGGCCACATGGTCATCAGAGAAAGCGGCGCCGGAAGCCAAGGAACCTCAGATCTCCCCCTGACTCTACCATGGACCAGCAGTGTGGGTCGCCCCCCTATCGAGGCCGCCGACCCCCTGGACCCATCACATCTTCCGCCAACTGCCTGAGAGAGAGGAGGCCCACCTCACTCGAGCCCAGGTTCTGGAGATCGTTCCGATCCAGAACTTTTTGGAGCTCGGGTTTCAAGCGGCGAGAGCTCCACCGGACATGTCCGAAGTCGGAGAAAGACATTCCTTTAGCTGCTAAAGGAATGTCTTTCTCCGACTTCGGACATGCAGAGACCAGGCAGGGGAGGCAAGCCAGGGGCCCTTAGGTGGGCCGGATAGAATCAGCCAAAGGGCCACATCCGGCCCCCGGGCCGCAGTTTGCCCACCCCTGCTTTAGCAGGTCTGATTTCCCCTGTCAGACCTTTGGACAGAGGAAGCCAGGCCACTCGACTCACTTGTGGCCAGTTACGAGGGATCTCCTTGAGACCTCCCATGCTTCCTTCTTTCGATGGCAAGGTGGTGCCTGCTTAGGCCCATCTGGGCACCCTATTGCCACGTTCCTAGCTCCTATCTCTGTCCTTCTCCCTTCTTTCTTCCTTTGATGTTGTAGTGTCTATTTGTTGTTCACTGTTTTGTTATGCCAGACTTGTGAACCGGTACAGAGTAAACGAGCAGGCTGGTAACATTCATAAACACAAAACAACCGTGCGTATGTACCTGATGGCGATTAGACTATATATACTGGAAGCATGTAAGGAATAACACAACCCCGTTGTATGAAAAATAACACTCTATTGGCGTATACAACAACTCCATCAACATGTAAATAAAAGCATGGATATCACAATTACAAATGGGCAGGAAAGGCGCACTGTAAACCACCCCAATGTACTTGCGCAGTGACGAAAATAGTGCTGTTGGTCGTCCGCGAAGGATTTCAAAGGCAGAGCTAGGCTGCTTGGGCTCGGCGTGGATCGGCGCGGCGTCGCCGATCCACGTCATCGCTGCCGCCGCCAGCTCGCCGCGCCGATCCACGCCGAGGCCAAGCAGCCTAGCTCTGCCTTTGAAATCCTTCGCGGACGACCAACAGCACTATTTTCGTCACTGCGCAAGTACATTGGGGTGGTTTACAGTGCGCCGTTCTTGCCCATTTGTAATTGTGATATCCATGCTTATATTTACATGTTGATAGAGTTGTTGTATACGCCAATAGAGTGTTATTTTTCATACAACGGGGTTGTGTTATTCCTTACATGCTTCCAGTATATATAGTCTAATCGCCATCAGGTACATACGCACTGTTGTTTTGTGTTTAGACTTGTGAACCGCTCCGAGCCCTCGGGGAGTGGCGGTGATAGAAGTTTGAATAATAAAATTAAAAAATAAAATAAAAATAAATATTTCCACCAGTGTCACTGCTAAGAAAAATTCAGTGGACACAGAGGGACATAATTCTGAGTAAACATGCGTCTTAATTGTTTTATGCAGCAGACTGGTGAATCTGGACCTTATCACTCCACTTTACTGCAACTTTTGGTGTAGTTCTTGGTTTTTTTTTCCTTTTCTTTCTCCTCCTCCTCTTGTTCAAAAATCGCACGTGAATTTCCCAGTCCAGTGTTAAGAGTTCACCTCTCTTTCTCTGTTTTTTACCTCTTCTTAGCTGTATTTTAGGATCCTGGATTTCACGCTGACTGGATGTTACACAGACCAGCATTCCATACAGGTCTTTTCCTCAGGAAAGCCCAAGATCATCACAGGTAAGTTCTTGAATGTACAATGTAAACCAGTGTTTCCCAACCTTTTTTGAGCCGAGGCACATTTTTGACATTTACAGTATCCTGGGGCGCACCACCAACCAAAATGACACAAAATGTTTTATGGCGTTTCGGCACCTCTTTTTCACAACAGGCTGCATATGCAGGGGACAAAGAGTAGGCAAAATAATAATAATATAGTGAAGCTAGCAATATGCACAATTACAAAAGTTTTATAAAGTTAATGTATCAATATAGTGAATTTGAAACACACGGAGGACAGTTTGGCACCCACATGATGTTGGCACCCAGGGGCGGTCTAAGGTAATTTTAAATGGTAGGCGAACATTATTTTGGTGCCCCCCCCACAAAAACCATTATTTTGCCGCCCCCCATGTAAAACAAATATACAATTATAATACCACAATACCATTAGTAGTATTATATTGTATCAATGCATATACAATATATTATACCATACTCATACTATATTATATCATAATTATATTATACTACATTACAATATAATTATATTATAATATATTGACATTATAATATAATGTAACATTCTATTATATTATTATTATAAAATAATAAAATTATTTATTTAAATAAAATTATCCTCTACTAAATATTTTCATTACTCCTATAAAACTCAAATAACCCAAAATAAAGTAAAATAAAATATTATATATTACTATTTTGTACAATACCACTATACTGCAATATTGTTTGTAATATTACATGTAATATAAAATATATCATCATTCTATTGTTATATTGTATTTGTATTATATTGTATGACAATATTAAGCAGAACTGTATAATAATCAACAAGAAATGCAATGTAAATGCATCAAAATCAGAATATATTACCTATCACCCGTCTCATAATTCATAGGAGTCTCCCATAAGTCCAAAATTAGGATCCCAGTGTAAATGTAAATAGAAAAACAGCCAAAATGTTCAAATGAGGTCGAATACAGGCAGCGCGGCCTGGGCAAACTTGGGCCCTCCCTCCTTCTAAGTGTTTTGGCCTCCAACTCCCACAACTCCTCATAGCCTCAGGCCCCTCAGGTCCAGGCAGAAATAGCCGAAGAAAGGAAGGAGGGAGAGAAGAGGTCACAGAGGAGGAGGAGGAAAGCCCTTCATTCATTCCTTCACTTACACTTCATTCACTGATTCTTTTCTCCTTCCCTGCAAACGCGCGCATGGCGGAGACAAAGGGAGAGGGGAAGCACTCCCTGCCTGCCCGATAGGGAGTGCTTTGCTTACAGGCTTCTGCGCAAGGGAGCTACTGGGCATGTGCAGTTGCTCCTGCGCTCAACTTCAGCTCCAGAGCAACTGCGCCTGCGTGAAAACCTCCGCGCGTGCCCAGAAGCGGCGTTGGAGCGCACAAGGCCGGGGTCAAAAAGCAGGCAGCTGCAGCACTGTCTGAGGAACATTGGCAGGGCCAGGATGGCGCCCCATGCGGCCAGGATGGCGCCCCCTTCCCAGATGGCGCCCTAGGCGGCCGCCTACTTGGCCTATCTTGTAGGACCGCCCCTGTTGGCACCTCCATGGGAGAAAAAGGAAAAATCTTCCCTTACCACGTTGGATTAGGCTCTGTACTGGATAATCTGCAATATATAGAAGTTCAATATATAGGAGTTATCCACAAACAGAGGGCAGCATGCGAAGGAGGAGAGGAGCGCAAGTGGGCGGTTCCAAAAGTTATCCACAACAAGTGGGCGGCTCCAAAATGACGCGGCGTCATTTTGTAGCCGCCCATTGGGCTCCTCTGCTCCTTTGCACGCTGCCGTCTGTTTGGGGAGAGGAGCCCAGTGGGCGGTTCCAAAATGACGCGGGGTCATTTTGGAGCCGCCCATTGGGCTCCTCTCCTCCTTTGCATGCTGCGTAACGCTTTTCCCTCGCAACAAGGGGCATTTGCGGGCAGAGCCTAATACCAACGTGGTAAGGGAAGATTTTTTCTCCCATGGAGGAGGACAAAATAATAGTGGCAGCAAAAGGAGGGGGGGGGGGGCAAAAAGCTTTGCCTAGGCACACTGGTTGAAAAAGACTGATGTAAACAACATTTATTTGAGAAACCGAAATATATACAGGTGAACTTGGCATCCTTAATAGTTCCAAAACAGCTGTGAGCTGTGAGTAGAGCAGTCTTTCTCAACCAGTGCGCCGTGGCACACTAGTGTGCCGTGAAGTACCTCCTGCTGTGCCGTGAGAAAAGCTCTCTGCCCCCCTTCCTCCCCCCCTTCTTGCTGAACTCCTGCTGCTTGGGGGAGAAGGAGGAAGGGCCAGGCAGTGGCGAAGAAAAAGAAGAAGGGACCGGGGCACCACCTCCTTCGGCTGTTTCCCCAGCCAGCCTCCAATCCGCCATGACTCCCACCATGACTCTTGCCCCTCGCTTGCTGAAGCCGCGTGGAGGAGAAGCCCCGCCCACTGAAGCCCGTTCACCGCTCATGCTCCTCCTCTGTAGGAGAGCTGAAGCTGGGGGGAGGGGCGGGGCATGGCGTGGCCTGTAGGTGAGCTGAAGCTGGGGGGAGGGGCGGGGCATAGCGCAGCCTGGCTCTGCCCCCTCCCCTGGCTTCGGCACTCCCAGCAGCTGCTCCAGCCTTGAGGGGACAGTGCCAAGCCAGCATTGTGCTGGCTCTGGCACCGCTGGCTTGGCACTGCCCCCTCAAGGCTGGAGCAGCTGCTAGGAGAGTGAAGCCGGGGTAGGGGCGGGGCATGGCACAGCCTGGCTCCACCCCTCCCCGGCTTCGCACTCCCAGCAGCTGCTCCCAGCAGGCCACCAACCCCCAACCGTTCTTTACTGTGTTAGAGTGTCATTTTGTGTCATTTTGGTTGGTGGTGTGCCCCCGGATTTTTTTAATATTAAAAGTGTGCCGCGGCTCAAAAAAGGTTGGGAAACACTGATTTAAACTGTTATGTTTATTCATATCATGATCTGATCACCATGCTCATTATATTCCACATTAATGGGGTTATTGATAACAATACAAATGGTTTGCTAGGGTAGACCCTCTTCCACTGGAAACACTGGAGTAGAGAAATTAGGCACCGCTTAAGCAGGGAGGTATTTTACAGCACCAAAAAAAGGAAATACCAGAAAATGCCAGCGATCAAAGAAAGGAGGACGTCCGCGACTAAGGGCTCTTTGTCATAGAGCAGTGGTTCCCAAAGTGGGCAGTACCGCCCCCTGGTGGGCGATAGGGCGATCCAAGGGGGCGCTGGGAGGCTCAGGAGAATTTGGGGGGCACTGAACCCCTGTAAGGGGGCAGTGGCGTGAGCCAGGCTTGCTTGCCACTTGCAGGGTCGTGCGCTTGCGAGGACGTCCCCGTTGGAAGAAAGAGGCGATACACAGGACTGCGCCGTGGGCAGGGTTGACGAGAGGAAGGAGGCGCATGCTGCGGTTTCCACGGCAATGCCTGCCTGGGGGTTCCAACTCGCAGGGACACAGTCGCAAGCGCGCGATCCCCGGGCAGGCGTTGCCGTGGAAACCGCAGCACACGCCTCCTTCTCGCCACCCCCACCCACGGCGCAGTCCTGTGTATTGCCTCTTTCTTCCAATGGGGACGTCCTCGCAAGCGCGCCTTGCTGGGCCCAGCATGGGGCGGGGCGAGCGGGAGGCGCTTTTCAAGGTGGGCCTCGCTTGCCCAGTGCCGGCCCTTTCTTTTTTTCAATGCCATAAAAACAACATGCAATTAAAATAACATTTACATTAAAATTAAAAAACATAAAAACATTTAATTTTACGAAAAAGGTAGAAACATTAATACATATATCTTTCTGTTTAATTGCTATTAAAATTTTAACCCATGTGGTCATGAGCCTGGCCTCCCCTTCCCCTGTCTTAGATGTAGTCACCTCCCTCTTGTTGTTGTATTGTATTGTTTGTATACTATGCATTTTGTGTCAAATATGGAAACCGCTCCGAGCCCTCGGGGAGTGGCGGTATAGGAAGTTTGAACTAATAATAATAATAATAATAATTTCTAGGGGGCGGTGAGTAATTTTTTTTCTGGAAAGGGGGCGGTAGGCCAAAAAGATTTGGAAACCACTGTCATAGAGGATGGAGTAACAGCACCCCCTTGTGTCTGGAATCGAGACCAACCTCCAGGACACCCAAGTTGTGGAAAATGCTGACATATACCTCTATCTATTGTCTGTCCTGTCTGTTTAAAAATATTGAATGTTTTCCGTGTATGTGTTCCATGATCTGCCCTGCGCCCCCTTTGGGGTGAGAAGGACGGAATATAAACGCTGTAGATAAATATTAAAAATAATTCATACAAATACAGATGACAATTGACACAGGACCCTCAGTCCTCAAATCTAAAGAAACAGGGCCTGGAACCATGTTTGTTTTGTGGACTGACACATATGTATTTGACTCCTTTGTACCTTTCATGTCAAGACGATGAACTCGTTTTCTTTTTTTCCTCCTTTTAACATTTTAGCCCGAGACGTGCTTTCCTCCGATTACTACATCTGGAATGCCAAAGCTCCTGCACCAGTTGTGTACAGAACCTTACTTTTCTAATTTTCCTTCATTTTTGTACTAAGAAGGGGGAAAAAATTCCTGAAATATTTTAGCCAATACATTTGCAATCTGAGGCAGAAACAACCCAGTCAATAAAAAATGTTTCCATTGTTCTTTGAAATGTCTGTTTTCTGCACTGTTTTGTATAAGACATGACATGTACGCATTGGATAATCAAAACTAGCTGGAGCAGATTGTATAGGTCAGGGCTGTCCAACTTCTACCGGCCCAGGGGCCTGAATTCCGGTCACTGATGTCCTGGGGGGCCGTAGGGTCTGCCTCCGCCCCCACCCTGCCCCCACCTCCACCCCCCCGGCTCCGTCCCCCCGCCCCCCGCCCCCCGCCCACCCCCGCCCCTGCATGCATACAGTCAAATATAATCTTTTACTGAGATAAAATGCAGGGATAAGATATTAAATTATTTTAATTTAATATTAAATATATTTAATTCCATCCTCCCCTCCCCTTATTTTAATTTAATATTAAATATATTTAATTCCATCCTCCCTCCCCTTATTTTAATTTAATATTAAATATATTTAATTCCATCCTCCCCTCCCCTTATTTTAATTTAATATTAAATATATTTAATTCCATCCTCCCTCCCCTTATTTTAATTTAATATTAAATATATTTAATTCCATCCTCCCTCCCCTTATTTTAATTTAATATTACATATATTTAATTCCATCCTCCCTCCCCCTTATTTTAATTTAATATTAAATATATTTAATTCCATCCTCCCCTCCCCCTTATTTTAATTTAATATTAAATATATTTAATTCCATCCTCCCCTCCCCCCTTATTTTAATTTAATATTAAATATATTTAATTCCATCCTCCCCTCCCCCCTTATTTTAATTTAATATTAAATATATTTAATTCCATCCTCCCCTCCCCTTATTTTAATTTAATATTAAATATATTTAATTCCATCCTCCCTCCCCCTTATTTTTTAATTTAATATTAAATATATTTAATTCCATCCTCCCTCTTCCCCTTATTTTAATTTAATATTAAATATATTTAATTCCATCCTCCCCTCCCCCTTATTTTAATTTAATATTAAATATATTTAATTCCATCCTCCCCTCTCCCTTATTTTAATTTAATATTAAATATATTTAATTCCATCCTCCCTCCCCCTTATTTTAATTTAATATTAAATATATTTAATTCCATCCTCCTCCCCTTATTTTAATTTAATATTAAATATATTTAATTCCATCCTCCTCTCCCTTATTTTAATTTAATATTAAATATATTTAATTCCATCCTCCTCTCTCCCCTTATTTTAATTTAATATTAAATATATTTAATTCCATCCTCCCTCCCCCCTTATTTTAATTTAATATTAAATATATTTAATTCCATCCTCCCTCCCCCCTTATTTTAATTTAATATTAAATATATTTAATTCCATCCTCTCCTCCCCCCTATTTTAATTTAATATTAAATATATTTAATTCCATCCTCCCTTTCCCCTTATTTTAATTTAATATTAAATATATTTAATTCCATCCTCCCCTCCCCCTTATTTTAATTTAATATTAAATATATTTAATTCCATCCTCCCTTTCCCTTATTTTAATTTAATATTAAATATATTTAATTCCATCCTCCCCTTCCCCTTATTTTAATTTAATATTAAATATATTTAATTCCATCCTCCCCTCCCCCCTTATTTTAATGTATCCCATCTCCCCTTATTTCATCTTTAAATATATTTAATTTTATATTTAATACATGAGGGAGATGGGGAAGGGAATGAGGAGCCCCCTGAGAGCCCCTGCTTCGGCCTTCCTTTTCCAAACGCGCAGGATCCAGGAGTGCCCGGACGACGAGAGAGGCGACGACCGACTGAGTCGAAGAAGGTCCTAATCGCGTCTGTGGGCCTCAGCGATCCAGTAGTAGAGTAGCCGAAGAGTATCGCGAGAATACGCAATCCACACGGGATTTCGTTGTCAACGCCGGCGGGATTTCGCGTTGACAGTGAAATCCCATGTGTATTCGTATTCTCGCGATACTTGCTCCAAACCTGGAAGTAGGTATTTTTTTATTATTATTATTATTATTATTTTTCAATTTTTATTTTTTATTAAATAGCTTAGGGGGCCGGAGGGAAGGGGCTGGGGGGGCGTATACGGCCCCCGGGCTGCCAGTTGGACAGCCCTGGTATAGGTGTACCTCCCTTCATTGTTTGGTCAATAATAATAATAATAATAATCTTTATTTATACCCCGCCACCATCTCCCCAAAGTGGACTCGGGGCGGCTTACATGAGGCCAGGCCCAAACAATAACAAACAACACATTATAATAGAGACTTGCCGCACAAAAGGAGTTGTTAACTTGTTGAAAATACACACAAATGTATATGGGTCTTTTTTTCTACTGTTGTTACAACTTTTCTTCCAAGTTTTCCTTTCTATACCTGGTCACCTTTTTTATGTTATGCCCTACCTTATACCCTGAACCACAGCTCTTCATTGCGCCAAACTGGGAAATAAGTTCATTTTAAAGAATCATGTTGCCAATCTGAACTATGGATTCATTTAAGGTAAAGGTAAAGGTTTCCCCCTGACATTAAGTCTAGTTGTGCATTCAGTCTAGTTGAGCATTCAGTCTAGTTGGGGTTGGTGCTCATCTCTATTTCTCAGCCAAGGAGCCAGCATTGTCCATAGACACCTCCAAGGTCATGTGGCTGGCATGACTGCATGGAGCGCCATTATCTTCCCACTGGAGCAATACCTATACTCTCGGCATTACTTTGCGAACGAAGATTCTTAGGAAGGACTCATCCCACGCTTTTTACAAGTGCGTTGATTACTAAAAAGGCCAATCTGAGATAGGCAAATTCGGTTGCAGAAAGCACACCAGAAAGTCTCCTTGGGTGATATTGTTTCCAATTTGCGGTTCTTTCTGCGTTGCCGTTTCTCTTTGAGACCCATTTGGCGTGTCTTCTCAAAAGATGCCGCAGCATTGTGGATAGTGCGTCTCCATGCCTCCCGATGTGAGGCCAGGGTGGACCGTTGTTGGTGATCTGAGATGTTGTTTCAGTGAGTCCTTATATCTCTTTTTTGGGGCGCCTCTCTTGCGCTGACCCGTGGCGAGTTCACCATAGAATAGTATCTTTGGGAGGCGGTGGTCCTCCATCCTAGAGACATGCCCTGCCCAGCGCAGCTGTGTTCTCAATAGCATGGCCTCAATGCTGGTGATCCCTGCTTGCTCAAGGACAGCAACATTAGTCACATATTTGGTCCAGTGTATATTTAGGATTGTGCGAAGACAGCGCTGATGAAAGCGTTCGAGGAGTCGTAGGTGTTGGCGATAGGTGTTGGTGATAGGTGACCCATGTTTCAGACCCATAAAGGAGAATAGACAGTACGATAGCTCTGTACACACTGATTTTGGTGCTTTGCCTCAGGTGTTTGTTACTCCAGGCTCGTTTGTGAAGCCTTCCGAATGCACTATATGCCTTTGCTAATCTGTCATCTCTCTCTTTGTCAATCTTGGCGTCTGAAGAGATGATGCTTCCCAGGTAGGTGAACTGCTGAACGGGCTTAAGCACAGATTTGCCTATGCTGACGTGGGGGTGATGGTGTTCTTCCTGTGGTGCGGGCTGGTAGAGGACTTACATTTGCATGTTTTCGAACTTCTAGGTTGGCAGAAGCTGGGGCTAACAGCGGAAGCTCACCCCGCTCCCTGGATTCAAACTGCCAACCTTTTGGTCAGCAAGTTCAGCAACTCAGCGGTTTAACCCGCTGCGCCACCAGAAGCTCCATGGGCTCATTTACCTGGGTTTAATTAATCCATATTCGCATGCAGTTGCTCCCAGTTGCCTTCATGAGTTAACTTAGTTTAGTCCATGTTAAGAAACATTGGGGGATGCCCCGGAATCGGCCAAAGCTTTGGATAGCATCTGTCCCTATAAGAATTGGATTTTGGAAAATGTAGCTTGTTGTGGAAACAAGGATTGGTGAGAAAGCTTCAGTGGAGACCCCTTTTCCCCATGATAATGACTCTTCCAGGAGTGGATTTCCCTTCTAAGGAGTTGGCTTCTCTCACTTCCTGTTGTCTCACTCTGTTTTGTAAGTCAATGTTTACAACTTGAGGATTGCCTGTAGTACAACTCTCAAATGTCAAGTCTGTTTTCCCCAAACTTCACCAGTGTTCACATTTGGGCATATTGAGTAGTCATGCCCAGTTTGGTCCAGATCCATCATTGTTTGAGTCCACAATGCTGTCTGGATGTAGGTGAACTACAACTCCAAAACTCAAGGTCAGTGTCCACCAAACCCTTCCAGTATTTTATGTTGGTTATGGGAGTTCTGTGTACCAAGATTGGTTCAATTCCATCGTTGGTGGAGTTCAGAATGCTCTTTGATTGTAGCGGAAACTATAAACCCCAGCAACTACAACTCCCAAATGACAAAATCAATTCCCCCCCAACTCCACCAGTATTCAGATTTGGGCATATTGGGTATTTGTGTCAAATTTAGTCCAGTGAATAAGAATACATCCTGCATATCAAATATTTACATTATGATTCATAACAGTAGCAAAATTACAGTTGTGAAGTTTCCAATCTCCCCTATTTGTGTGGTGGCCTCGCAACTCCAGGAATTCTTGGTAGACACTGATCATCTAGACCCGGCGCAGTCTGGCTTTAGGCCGGGACATGCATGGTACTGAGACAGCCCTGGTCGCATTGGTAGATGATCTACGGCGGGAGCTCGACAGGGGGAGTGTGTCCCTGTTGGTTCTGCTGGACCTCTCATCAGCCTTCGATACCGTCGACCACGGAATGGGCCTTGGAGGTACTGCTTTGCAGTGGCTCCAGTCCTTCCTCGAGGGTCGTTCCCAGAAGGTGTTGCTAGGGAACTCCTGCTCGACTCGAATGAATTATGAGGCCATGAAAGAACTCCAGGAATGCTGAGGAAGGTGGAAAGGAACAACAAGGGACGCTGGAACACTGAGAGATGAGGAGTGCGTCAGCTCCCTCTGGTGGCCAGAGTTTGCCTCTGTTCGTCTATATGTTCGTCTATATGTTCATCTATATCAGGGCAGTCCAACTTCTGCCGGCTCAGGGGCCGGACTTCTGGTGAGTGATCACCTGGGGGGCCACCCGGCCACGCCCCCGGCCACACGGCTCCGCCCCCTCTCCCAAAGCGTCAGAACAGCTGTTCTGACGCTTTGGGGGAGAGGGAGGCGCTGCGGGGGACCCCCTCCCTTCCAAGGCATCACGGCAGCCGCGGAAGCCGGCCATTTCGCCGGCTTGAGCGGCTGCCGTGACGCTTTGGGAGAGAGGGAGGCGCCGCGGGGGACCCCCCTCCCTTCCAAGGCATCACGGCAGCCGCGGAAGCTGGCCATTTCGCCGGCTTGAGCGGCTGCCGTGACGCTTTGGGAGAGAGGGAGGCGCCGCGGGGGACCCCCCTCCCTTCCAAGGCATTACGGCAGCCGCGCCGGGGAGGAGGAGGCCCGCCCCCTCGCTCCCTTCCCGGCACAGCCGGTGTCCCAATCACCGTGGCGCCGGGGGGGAAGAGGAGGAGGAAGGGAGGATTCCTCCCCCCCACCGCTGCAAACTGGATCGCAGCGGCGGGGCGGAGAGAGGGACGGAGGGGGTGCAGGGAGGAAGAGCTGGCTCCCTTCCTTCTTCCTGCCCCCGCCTCCTCCCTCCCCCCCACTGCGATTTTTTTAAAAAAATTAAAAATTCTTTCAGGAGGGTAGGAGGGGCGGTGCAGGGAGGCTGGCTCCCTTCCTCCTCCCTGCCCGCCTCCCCTGTTGGACTGCCATTTTTAAAAAATTTAAAAATTCTTTCAGGAGGGTGCGGGGGCTGTAAACAGGCTGCTGGGTCGTTCCCTTCGGGTGAGAAGAGCGGAATATAAATAAGGTAAATAAATAAATAAAATAAATGGAGAAATCCAGGCAATGTTTTTATCTATGCGGCCTTAAGATGTTCTAGGTCCTCCAGCACAACTCTATGATCAGCTTCCAGCGGATCTCTCTTCCAGTTGGGCTCTGTTATGGCAAAAAGCAACCATAAAGTCACACTGGATGACCTTGAGATGCCTAGAGAGAGTTTCATCATATCACGCATAATGTAATCAAATCTGCAAAAGTCGACCCTGCAATGACAGAGACAACTAAATGCACAAACACAAACTTTTCCACACTGCCCACCTCTCCTTCACACGCCCCTTTCAAACAAGCAACTAACTTCAGCCTATGTGGTATCTTCCAGATAGTATCTCCAGGAAGCAGGGGTTTTTAATTTCAGCACACCCTGGCCGTCTTTTTAGAAGTTGTGCCAAGCGGTTTGGGCTGAACGGCATGGTCCGCGCTAATCAAGGTATTCTTTGTGTGGTTCAACCAGCTATTAGATTACTATCTCCACCTGCTCTCTTTTTCAAATCACACTTAATTTTACTTTTCGAGGTTCCGCGCCATACCCAAGCATTGATCTAATGCGGCACACAGCATACGGTTGAACAAAAACGTACGCTTTTGCGCCTGATTACGGAAGACGCCGCTCCTCTTTTCTTTTGTGCTGCCCTTCAGGCGCCTAATGTTTTTGCCACCCACCTCTCCTACATTTGCTCATCTTTTTTGTGGCATGGCTACAAGCCGGTTCCCTGTGGGCCGAGAGATACACAGATGAAAGAAACACACAAACCCAAATAGGATGATTGCGTGACTTCTCCGGTTCCATTGTTCCTTGACATTCAGAACAGCCTGTCTCTTTGTTTGCAGGCTTGTGTTTGGATGGGTCAGCAACTTTTGCAGGCATTATGTAGTTTTTGATTTTTAATATTCCTTAGGCCAGTGTTCCTCAACCTTTCTAATGCCGTGACCCCTTAATACAGTTGCTCATGTTGTGGTGACCCCCGACCAGGCATGTAGCCAGGGGGGGGGCTAAGGGGGCTTCAGAACCCCCCCCCCCCGAAATTCTCAGTGTGGTCCGCGGAAAGACCTTACTGGTACATTATTTAAACCAGGGCTGTCCAACTTCTACCGGGCCCAGGGCCGGAATAGAGGTCACTGATGACCTCGGGGGCCGCTCGGCCCACCCCAGGCCCCACCCACAGGCCCCGCCCCCGGGCCCCGCCCCAGCCCAGGCCCCGCCTCCTAAAGCTGTCATTCTCCCTCCTCCTCTTTCCGGGCACCGCGGCTGTCCCTGAGCGCCACGGGCGCCCAGGAAAGGCACGCGCCCGGGAAAGGGAGGAAGAGGGAGATTTCTCCCTCCTCCTCCTCCTCTTTCCCGGGCACGCGGCGCCCGAGCGCCGCGGGAAAGGCACGGAGGGAAAGAGGAGGAGGAGGGAGAGCAGAAGCGGGCGCCAAGGGCAGGGCGTCACAGGCCTGGCATGACGCGCTGCCCTTGGCGCCGCCTACTCCTCCTCGGCAGCTCCCTCCCGCCCGTCCTAGGGCGGGAGCCCCTGGCAGAGCAGCGGCGCCAAGGGCAGCGCGTCTGGCCTGCTGTGACGCCCTGCCCTTGGCGCCGCCTACTCCTCCTTTTCGGCACGGAGAGAGGACGGAGGGGGTGGTGCAGGAGGAGGAGCTAGCTCTCTTCCTCCTCCCTGCCCCCCCTCCCCCCCCCTGCCGCCATTTTTTTAAATTTGATTTTTTTTTTTTTAAAAAAAATTTAAAATGGCGGCTGGGGGCATAGCAGGGGCCGTGTCCAACAGGCTGGGGGGCCGAATCCGGCCCCAGGGCTGCCAGTTGGACAGCCCTGATTTAAACCAGTCTTTCTCAACCAGTGTGCCATGGCACACTAGTGTGCCGTGATGGACCTCCTGCTGTGCCGCGAGAAAAGCTCTCTGCCCCCCTTCCTTCCCCCCGTCCTGCCGAACTCCTGCTGCATGGGGGAGGAGGAGGAAGGGCTGGGTGGCAGCGAAGAAAAAGAAGGGGCCGGGGTGCCGCCTCCTTCGGCCATTTCCCCAGCCAGCCTCCAATCCGCCATGACTCCTGCCATGACTCTCGCCCCTCGCTCGCTGAAGCCACGTGGAGGAGGAGCCCCGTCCACTGAAACCCGTCCACCACTCATGCTCCTCTGTGGGAGAGCTGAAGCTGGGGGAGGGGGCGGGGCATGACGCGGCCTGGCTCCGCCCCTTTCCCCAGCTTCGGCACTCCCAGCAGCTGCTCCAGCCTTGAGGGGGCAGTGCCAAGCCAGCATTGTGCTGGCTCTGGCACCACTGGCTTGGCACTGCCCCCTCAAGGCTGGAGCAGCTGCTGGGAGAGGTGAAGCCAGGGGGAGGGGGTGGGGCACGGTGTGGCCTGGCTCCGCCCCCTCCCTCGGCTTTGACATTCCCAGCAGCTGCTCCCAGCAGGCCAGCATCCCCCAGCCGTTCTTTACTGTGTTAGAGTGTCATTTTGTGTCATTTTGGTTGGTGGTGTGCCCCAGATTTTTTAAATGTTAAAAGGGTGCCGCGGCTCAAAAAAGGTTGGGAAACACTGATTTAAACTGTTATGTTTATTCATATCATGATCTGATCACCATGCTCATTATATCCCACATTAATGGGGTTATTGGGATAACAATACAAAAGGTTTGCTAGGGTAGACCCTCTTCCACCCAGTCTCAGCCCCCCCTGAACCAAACTCAGCCCCCGAATCAAAATCCTGGCTACGGCCCGGCCCCCGACCATAACATTATTTTCATTGCTATTCTTTATTTATTTAAAACTTTTGTATCCCGACCTATCTATCGAGGGACTCAGACCGGCATTACAGCAATACTCCAATGCTATACAGCAGGAGTGCTCACACTTTTTCGGCATGCGAGCTACTCTTAAAGCAACCAAGTCCAAAAGATCTACCTGCCCCCGCTGCCGTGCGCTCCCGCCGCCAAGCTTTGCCACCCTTGCCACTGCTGCTGTTTTCCACCAGCGCAGGGCCGTAGCCAGGATTTTGATTCGGGAGGGGGGCTGAGTTTGGTTCCGGGGGCTGAGACTGGGTGGAAGACGGTCCACCCTAGCAAACCTTTTGTATTGTTATCCCAATAACCCCATTAATGTGGGATATAATGAGCATGGTGATCAGATCATGATATGAATAAACATAACAGTTTAAATAATGTACCAGTGGAAAGCCCCCTTAGCCCCCCCGGCTACATGCCTGCACCCGCGCAGTGCTTCTTCTGCCTGCGGGGCATTGCAGGAAGGAGAAAGCACGAGGCGGGGCATCCAGAGGGAGCGCTCCGCCCTGCCTGTCTCGCCAGCAACAGAGGCTGCACAGCTGCTTCTGGACGAGAGAGAGAGGCAGGGCGCTCCCTCCAGAGGCCCCGCCTCGTGCTTCCTTCTTCCTGCAATGCCCCGCAGGCGAAAGAAGCACTGCGAGAGTAGAAGCCAGCAGCAGGAGTGCGCGTGCGCACAGGGTGTGCGCGTGCATGGCAGGAGTGCCCCATCCAGCTGGTGAGGCCTGAAGATCACCTGGAAGAGGGCCGAAGATCTACTAGTAGCTCCCAAGCTACCTAATGAGCACCCCTGCTGTACAGTTTAAAAACAACTACAACAACGTATTAAAATACATAAAAATCCCAGCATAAAACCACATTGCCACTAAAACAATTCCACTTGATCTGTAAACGTGGTCATTCATTCAGACAATAGCCAATCTCAGCCTATTCTGGGAAGGCCTGGTTCCACATCCAAGTCTTCACCAGCCTCCTAAAGGACAACAGAGAAGGCCCTGTCTCTCGTCCCCACCAGTTGCGCTTGCGAAGCTGGCGGGATCGAGAGCAGGGCCTCTCCGGAGCATCTTAATGTCCTTGATGGTTCATAGGGGAGAATTCGTTTGGACAAGTTAACTGGGCCGGAACCGTATAGGGCTTTGTAGGTTAAAACCAGCACTTTGAATTGTGCTCAGAAACTAATTGGCAGCCAGTGGAGCTGGTGCAACAAGGAGTTGTATGCTCCTGTACCGCGCTCCTGTTAGTAACCTGGCTGCCGAGCGTTGGACTAATTGCAGTTTCCGAGCAGTCTTCAGAGGCAACCCCACGTAGAGAGCGTTGCAGTAGTCTATTCGAGATGTAACCAGAGCATGGACTACCGTGGCCAAGTCAGACTTCCCAAGGAACGGGCGCAGCTGGCGCACAAGCTTTAACTGTGCAAAAGCTTTCCCGGCCACCGCCGAGACCTGGGGCTCCAGGCTCAGTGATGAGTCCAGGATCACCCCAAACTGCGAACCTGCGCCTTCAGGGGGTGTGCAACCCCGTAAAGCACAGGCTGTAACCCTATGCCCTGTTCGGCCTTGCGACTGACCAGGAGTACCTCTGTCTTGTCTGGACTAAGTTTCAATCTGTTCGCTCTCATCCAGTCAGTTACAGCGGCCAAGCACCGGTTCAGGACTTGAACAGCCTCCTTAGTAGCAGGTGGGAAGTAGTGACAGAGTTGGACATCATCTGCGTACAGATGACACCGCACCCCGAAACTCCGGATGATCTCCCCCAAAGGCTTCATGTATATGTTAAATAACATAGGGGACAGTATTGAACCCTGCGGGACCCCACAGAACACTAAATGAGGTGCCTTAATCTCCTACTTGACAGATGCAAGTGTCTTTCGGACTGCTAAGATCGACAGCAGGCTACACTTAAAGGTCAAGCACCCACCTCGACCTGGGCAAGACTCGAACTCATGACCTACTGGTCAGAAAGATCTTATGCAGCTGACACTTAGTCAGCTGCGCCACATTCCCGGTGCTCCATGATTCACTAATCCCTGATAGAGGTTAGTATATTGGGGAAAATTCTAGGCTAGATTTCTATATGTAGGAGAAGTGCTTCACTCTTCCCAAGATACACCCAAATGCAATAGTGATACTAATATAACAACAACTCTTTATTTATATTCCACCCTATTAAAAAATACTTTATTTATACCTCGCCACCATCTCCCCGATGGAGACTCAGGGCGGCTCACATGAGGCCAAGCCCAAACAACAAATTACAAAAAAAATAAAATCAAAACTTTAACTATAACACAATAAAAATACATACATATAAATAAAAGAACAATGTGCAAATAGATATCTAAAATCACAAATGACAAGGCAGGCCACATGCAGAAATATAGAATGTTAAAACTCAGGGTGAGATAAGCAGAGTAGCTTCTTTGCGAAGGAGAGTACATATATAAAGGTATGGATCACAGTACACATACACGGCAAACATTCAATGCCATTTTGGATAGACAGGACAGACAGACAGAACAGAAAGGAGGTATGTTGTGTCGACATCGAGCTTTTTTTGGCACCTTGGAGGTTGTGCTTGAATCCAGCCACAGGGGGTGCTGTTGCTCCATCCTCTATGACAAAGAGCCAGACTTCCTCCTTCCTTTTGGTGGCCCAGCATTTTCTGATCCTGTTCTTTATGGCGTCATAAAATACCTCCCCTGCTTCTTTTAGCAGTACTTCATTTCTCTACTTACAACTCAAGCTGTTTTTGAACCGTTTAGGTAAACAGTAGTCTGAGGCTTCGAACTGACAACCTTTCGGATGGTAGATCTTATCATTGCTGGTGATTTTACCAGCTGAGCTAAAGCCCAGCCTTCTGTCCCTTCCTGTAGCTGAAACTGGTAAGATCCTACCATGTGTCTCTATTGTGTCGATGGAAACCCAGTCTGAAAAAAAATGGCAAGTGTGAAGACTCTACACACAGCCAATAATGTAAAGATCTTCAATTATGTGTAGGCTCAAACTTTGTGATGGAGCTGAATTCGAATTTGTATCTTAAGTGTGGAGAGAGTGTGAAGATTTGAACTCAGGTTTGTGACAGGGCAGAATATACTGCCAATGCCACCACAATATGTAGGGATTCTTTTAACTTTTACTTGCTGCCACCACTTATTTTACTGAGCTTTGCTACCCACTAAGAAAGAGGTGTTTCAAGGCTTGTGGGAGAAAGAATCACCAGAATAGATGTTTTATCAAAGAACTATCAAGTTTATTTAAACAGTGTTTCGAGCTTGGAGGTTTCAAGAGTTCAAGAGCTTGGGTGGTTACAATGTACTCAGAGGTACTTTCTTAAGGTTACAAGATGCTAACTATGGAGATACAGTCTGACATAAAGCTACTGCACTCCTAAAACTGATAACTCAGCAGTTTACACACACTGCTGGTCATTAACAGCCACTGCTTCCTTAGCAGTCTACACACCTACACTACTACCCTTTCCCAGAGTAGAGTCAGGCTTAGAATAAACCCAGAGTCTTTTAAACAACGCTGAAAGCTGGCTAAACAGACTCCCTAATTCTCTCACACACCCTTCTGTGTTTGCAGTTAGCCACCAACTGACAATATTTGAATCCAAGGATTCTAAAGCCATCTGCAGGCCCCGCCTCCAGTTTCCATGGTAATGGAGGTTCTTGGAAGCTCTGCCAGATAATTTTACTGTTAACCCCTTAGGGTTAGCAAAGTTCCACCCTTACAAAATACTTACATATACATAAATATCAACCACTCTATAACCTGCAATAAATAAATATGACTTCACCACAGCAAGTAATAAGGTCAAAAGCACAGGAAGGTGGCATGCTGATATTGACAAGCTGAAATGATAATGGCAAGGCAGAGCATGAGAGATAAGTCCAAAATGGTCAAAGGTCTGAAAACCATGAATCCCTCTGAGGAAAGACTTGGGGCCTGGATGGCCCTTGTGGTCTTTCCCATAGATTCTATGATTCCGCAACCATGGAATGGCATAGTAGCACAATTGCACTAATGAAGAGAAGTGCCATGTCAAAGTGGCTTAAGTGTGGTGGATATTAGGGTTGGATAGGTTTGTTTGGAAGAGCCTGAAACTCCTAAAAAAAACTTCTGACTTTTGACTTTCAAAGCAGTTTTGAACCATGCCGGAAAGGTGGGAGGGGCAAATCCAAATTTGAACCACATATCTCCCCCCCCCCCCGAAATATTCCATAATGTTCGGAATATTTGTTAAGGTTATTTTAATTTTCAGAACCATTAAGCAACTTTGGTAAAGCCTAAAAAGTTTTAAAATCTCATGCTTTCCCTCCCTGGCGATGCAAATGGATGTCAGGAGAGTTTGGATGGTGCCTTTCTGCTCAGAAGAAGGGGGCCAGTCTAGATGTCCTTTGATGGGGTGTCTACTATGATTTCTGTTCTCCACTGATTTAATACAGTTTGTGCCACGCAAACAAAGTTTCTGGAGTAGAACTCTCAAAGTACAGACCATCCAATGAAACAGGAAATAACACTTTCAAACCAGGAACAGATTTTCTTTATTATTTTTTAAAAATGGTTTATTAAATAAAAACTTTTAAAATTCACCAAAATTCCATGGATAGATCAAAGGTTATGAGCTAACAGTGGTCCATGTGTTCTTCCACTGTGGCAAATTTCACTAGGGTTGGTCTAAAAATGAGGGAGGGAGAATCCCCTGAAATTTCCCCACTGCCAGTGCTGCGCATGCGTGTCTGCCATTACCAAATCGATTCAAAAGTTTCAGAAGTTTTGGAAAGTTTTGAATTTTTTTTTAAAAAAAATAGGAAGTGACTTTTGAATCGAACCACCAGCACCACCTACATCTGAGATCAGGATGAAACTACATTCCTGGATGCACCCTTTAATCCAATTATTGGAACAATTTGCATGACAGAGGACTCTTTCTGTTTGGAGAAGGTTCTCTCCCTTCTCCCCATTTTGGAAGACTCCTTTTATTTCATAAACGCTGGACCCTCTGAGATTAGCCTCGTCCCACGTTTATAGAATGTGTGGCATAACTATATTTCATATTTCATAACCGGCCATCACTGTTGGCCTCGGAAACCAGCACATGGCTACAGTTATTTCATTTATTTACCTTCCAGAAGGCTGAAACTTCTCATGGATAGAATCTGCACATGGCCCTTTGTCAACAAGGAAGGGTCGTTAAGGACAATTCCTGATTTTCACCAAGAACAAAAGAATTCCTTTGGCTCAAAAGGTCAGGGGCTCAGGTCTTCATTTACATATGGACATGATCTAATCAAGAAAACTTCAGCTGCTCTTTGTTTTGAACACATTCCTGTCCCTCACTTCCCATTCACCAGGACAAAAGCGATGCTGTTTCACGATTGGTTCCCGCTGCAGCTGGCTTCCAAGGTTCCAACCAATCATCATGAAGCCTACAGCATGCAGCGGCGGGAAAGTGTAAATCTGACAGTTCTGTAAAGTGTATAAAAATGACATATGTATCAATGTACATATGTCATTTTTATGTATCTTTATGACTGCTTTGCAACAAGGAATCTGCAGTGGTCAACCTTCTCAGCTGACAAGAATAAAAACTTCAGTGGGATCATTTGGGGAAGAGATTTTTAGATTGAATTTGAACAAAGAGAAATGTTTGTTGTTGCTTATTTGTTCAGTCACTTCCGAATCTTTGTGAACTCATGGACCAGCCAACGCAAGAGCTCCTTGTCGGCCATCACCTCCCCGAGCTCCTTCAGAGTCAAGCCAGTCTCTTCAAGGATACCATCCATTCATCTTGCCCTTCGTCGGCCCCTCTTCCTTTTTCCTTCCATTTTCCCCAGCATCATTGTCTTCGCTAAGCTTTCCTGTCTTCTCATGTACTTTGGCAATAAAAATACACATATATAGGATGAGTGACACTTGACTTGAAAACAGTCTATGTGAAAGGAGTCTTAGTAGACCACAAGCTGAATGTGAGTCAACAGTGGGATGCAACAGCTAAAAACCCAGTGCAATTCCCAGCTGCATTAACAGAATTATAATGTCTAGACCAGTGTTTCCCAATCGCTGTGATGTGGCACACTAGTGTGCTGTGACGGACCTGCTGCTGTGCCATGAGAAAAGCTCTCTGCCCCCCTTCTTTCCCCCCTTTTCCTGCCGAACTCCTGCTGCTTGGGGGAGGAGGAGGAAGGGCCGGACGGCAGCGAAGAAAAAGAAGGAAGGGCTGGGGCGCCGCCTCCTTCAGCTGTTTCCCCAGCCAGCCTCCAATCCGCCATGACTCTCGCCATGACTCCCGCCCCTCGCTCACTGAAGCCCGTCTACCGAGGAGCCCTTTCCACTGAAGCCCATCTACCATTCATGCTCTTCCTCCACGCGGCTTCAGCACGCGAGGGGCGGGAGTCATCACTCGCACTGCCCCCTCAAGGCTGGGGAAGCTGTGGGAGAGCCGAAGCCGGGGGGAAGGGCATGGCATAGCCTGGCTCCCCCCCCCCAGGCTTCAGCTCTCTCACAGCTGCTCCAGCCTTGAGGGGGCAGTGCCGAGCCAGCCGTGTGCTGGCTCTGCCACCAAGCTGGCCTGGGCACTGCCCCTCAAGGCTGCAGAAGCTGTGGGAGAGCCGAAGCCAGGGAAGGCATGGCACAGCCTGGCTCCCCCCCAGCTTCAGCTCTCTCACAGCTGCTCCAGCCTTGAGGGGACAGTGCCAAGCCAGCATTGTGCTGGCTCTGCCACCGCTGGCCTGGCACTGCCCCCTCAAGGCTGCAGAAGCTGTGGGAGAGCCAAACTGCCCCCTCAAGGGGGAAGGGCATGGCAAAGCCTGGCTCCCCCCCTCCCCAGCTTCAGCTCTCTCACAGCTGCTCCAGCCTTGTGGGGACAGTGCCAATCCAGCATTGTGCTGGCTCTGCCACCGCTGGCTTGGCACTGCCCCCTCAAGGCTGGAGCAGTTGCTGGGAGAGCTGAAGCTGGGGGGAGGGGGCGGGGCATGCCGTGGCCTGGCTCCTCCCCCTCCCCCAGCTTCGGCACTCCCAGCAGCTGTTCCCAGCAGGCCACCATCCCCCCAGCCGTTCTTTACTGTGTTAGCGTGTCATTTTGTGTCCTTTTGGTTGGTGGTGTGCTCCAGGATTTATTTAATGTTAAAGTGTGCCGTGGCTCAAAAAAGGTTGGGAAACACTGGTCTAGACTGAAGGGAGTAACTCCATTCTGCTTCAGTGAGAGTATTGTGTCCAGGTCTGAGCATCGGAATTAAAGAAAGATATGGTCAAGGTGGAATATGTCCAGAGACGGTCAACCAGAATGACCAGATGCCCGCAACCCTTCGGAGGCCAGAGATGCCCCCTGGTGGCCTCCTCTGGGGACCTGCCATCCAACGCTAGGTCCCTTTTGATGCCGTCTCCGAACCCATCCTTTTCCCCGAGATAATTTCTTTCACAAAATAACCACCAAAAAAAAAGGAAAAGAAAGGACGGGAGGGGGAAGCAAAGACAAAAAGTCTGTTTCCCGTTTGGTAGGTGACCTGTTTAATGTTTTCTCTGTGTCTGGGAACGCCTTAGTGTAATTACCGACCTTTGAACCCTGCGACTAATCCGGAGCTATTTTGTATTCCTGACTCATCTCGAAGGCCGGACCTTTCTTTTCTTCCGCGTCCGCTGCCACAATTAAAGAAGAAACAGCTGCATTTCAAAGGGATTCCAATTCCAGAGGCTTAGTCGTGATTGACACCTTCTTATTCTAAGCTATAAGAAACTCTTAGAGTCCTTTCTTGGGTTAAAACTTCAATCATTTTCGCGAAAATTATCTCAATATGGATTTTATTCATTTTCTTTGATAGCCATTCTTTGGCTTTTTTATTTTTTTGCATATATATATATATATATATATATATATATATATATATCGGGAGATGCTTTGCATTGGCAGCAAGTCTGAACTATGCCAGCATCCATCCCACTTTCATGAGCATCAGGCATCTCCGAGAGACAGAAAGGAGCAAATTCTAGTGTCAAGAAAAAGGAAAAAAAAGAAAGGATGATTAGGAAATCGGACACCTGCCATATCGCCCGGCATGTCGCCGGAGAGCCGAAAAGATGAAGGAAAATGGGGGCATTCTTGACGCCGGACCCCAATGGAGAAGGCTGAGCGTGAACCTCATGGTCAAATCCGGAAATCAGAATGCCCATATATTTTACCAATTAAGGCAAAAGGGAAGGCAAAGCGTGGCCGGTGGACCACACACGGCCCCGGCACCACCCTTTTGTGACCCCAACACCACAGTATATTGAGAAAAGGGTGGGAAATTAATGCACTTTCGGGACAAATCTGGATCCTAAACTGTACAGAAAGGCTTCTGTGTCCTATGGCAGTGTTTTTTAACCTTTATTTTGAGCCGCGGCACATTTTTTACATTTACAAAATCCTGGGGCACACCACCAACCAAAATGACACTCTAACACAGTCATACATATCGTTAATATGTTTTTAAATGTATTTATACACTCAGTGTGAAACCTGGGCCTGTTTCGATGAACACAACATGGATATCCTGGCAGGAATTTTGCAGGAGGCAGCCACAAGATTTCAGATGGCTGCATACACTTTGTTTACTCTTTCAGCTCTAGAGTGATACCAGCCCTGGACTACACTTGGACATCGCCATTGGAATTTGACTCAACCTTTTATCTTGGACATTTCTGGTAATTGGCTCCAGGGGCCAATTTTAAATGGTAGGCGAACATTATTTTGGTGCCCCAACATTATTTTGCCGCCCCCATGTAAAACAAATATACAATTATAATATCACAATACCATTAGTAGTATTATATTGTATCAATGTATATACAATATATTATACCATACTCATTCTATATTATATCATAATTATACTACATTACAATATAATTATATTATATTATAATATATTGACATTATAATATAATGTAACATTCTATTACATTATTATTATAAAATAATAAAATTATTTATTTAAATAAAATTATCCTCTACTAAATATTTTCATTATTCCTATAAAACTCAAATAACCCAAAATAAAGTAAAATAAAATATTATATATTACTATTTTGTACAATACCACTATACTGCAATATTTTTGTAATATTACATGTAATATAAAATGTATCATTATTCTATTGTTATATTGTATTTGTATTATATTGTATGACAATATTAAGCAGAACTGTATAATAATCAACAAGAAATACAATGTAAATGCATCAAAATCAGAATATATTACCTACCACCCGACTCATAATCCATAGGAGTCTCCCATAAGTCCAAAATTAGGATCCCAATGTAAATGTAAATAGAAAAACAGCCAAAATGTTCAAATAAGGTCGAATACAGGCAGCGCGGCCTGGGCAAACTTGGGCCCTCCCTCCCTCCCTCTAGGTGTTTTGGAAGGAAGGAGGAAGGAGGGAGAGAAGAGGTCCCAGAGGAGGAGGAAAGCCCTTCATTCATTCCTTCACTTACACTTCCTTTCCTGATTCTTTTCTCCTTCCTGCAAACGCAACGCGGGCGGAGACAAAGGGAGAGGAAGCAGTCCCTGCCTGCCCGATAGGAGTGCTTTGCTTACAGGCTTCTGCGCAAGGGAGCTACTGGGCATGCACGGAGGTTTTTGCGCATGTGCAGTTGCTCCTGCGCTCAACTTCAGCTCCGCGCAACTGCGCCTGCGTGAAAACCTCCACGCATGCCCAGAAGCGGCGTCGGAGTGCACAAGGCCGGGGTCAAAAAGCAGGCAGCTGCAGCACTGTCTGAGGAACATCGGCAGGGCCAGGATGGCGCCCCATGCGGCCAGGATGGCGCCCCCTTCCCAGATGGCGCCCTAGGCAGCCGCCTACTTGGCCTATCTTGTAGGACCGCCCCTGATTGGCTCTTGACCCTGGAATGGACACTTAGATTTCTCTCTTGTGTATTTCTGTGATTGTCTGGCATCTCTGTGGACTTACCAGCTCAACTCGGGACTGTTCATTTATGCTCTACTTCTATTTGGGAGTCAAGGCTTTGGCAGCTTGAATATTCTTTGGATTGTTCTCCAGCTACATTTACGATCTCCTTGTTACCCCCTCCCAGATGTGGCCATTTGGACAATTAGCTTTGAGTGACAGATTCTGGACCTTTCTATTCCCATGATACGACCAAAGTATGGCAGCCTCTGTTTAGTCTTCTTGGCTCTTCGGGTTCGGCCAGATTTACTGTACGATACATTAAGTTGTTTTGGTTTTTAGCAGTCCATGGTATCTGCAGAACTCTTCTCCAACCTACATCTCAAATCGGTTGATTCTCTTCCTATCGGTTTTTCTCACTGTTTCACAACTATGCATAGAAATGGATATTGCATGGACCATCTTCGCCTTAGTATTCAGTGAGTTACTTCAGGATTTTGCCTAGTTCCTT
Organism: Anolis apletophallus; assembly: GCA_030556195.1. Taxonomy (NCBI): domain Eukaryota; kingdom Metazoa; phylum Chordata; class Lepidosauria; order Squamata; family Anolidae; genus Anolis; species Anolis apletophallus. The sequence continues at coordinate 213,632,853 of JARBWK010000002.1, read as the reverse complement.
TCAAAATCCTTGTGTGCCGTCGCACCCAGGCTATGGATGCCTGTGGAAGGGCAAGGACGTAGTATCCCGGAGGATTGATTTTTGCCTCCCTTTAAAAGCTCAGAGCTCCAAGGACCAAACTAGACACTTTAGTTCAGTGTTTCCCAAGCTTTTTTGAGCCGCGGCACACTTTTTACATTTACAAAATCCTGGGGCACACCACCAACCAAAATGACACAAAATGACACTCTAACACAGTAATACATATAGTTCATATGTTTTTAAATGTATTTATACACTCAGTGTGAAAGCTGGGCCTGTTTCGATGAACACAACATAGATTATTTATTATTTATTTATTAAGTTCGGCTTAATATACCGCTCTCTCTGGCGCCCAGAGCGGTTCACAAAGTTTGTGCAAATAAAACAAGTAAAATACATTAAAATACATTATATTATAATGTCAATATATTATAATATAATATAAACAATTAAAACACCCGAGTTTCTGCCATTCCTGGCAGGAATGGCAGAAAGACACAAACTTCCCACACAGAACTCCCATAACCAAGAGAAAATACTATAAGAGTTTGGTGGGCATTGACCTTGGGTTTTGGAGTTGTAGTTCACCTATATCCAGAGAGCACTGTGGACTCAAACAATGTTGGATCAGGACCAAACTTGGCATGAATACTCAATATGCCCAAATGTGAACACAGATGGAGTTTGGGGAAAATAGACCTTGACATTTGGGAGTTACGGTTTCTGGGATTTATAGTTAACACACAATCAAAGAGCATCCTGAACTCTTGCAACAATGGAATTGAACCAAACTTGGCATATTGAACTCTCATTACCAACGGAAAGTACTGAAAGGGTTTGCTTGGGAATTGACCTTGAGTTTGGAAGCTGTAGTTCACCTACACCCAGAGAGCACTTTGGGCGGGGGGGAAAGGGTATTGGAGGTTCCAATTTCCCACGGCACACCTGATGATTGCTCACGGCACACCAGTGTGCCACGGCACACTGGTTGGGAAACACTGTCCTATGGGATATAGATCTAGCCACTCTGATTCCCCCTGCAGAGGTGAGAAGAGCGGGGTAAAAATGATGTAAATAAATATAAATAAAATAAATACAAGAGAGTTTACGGCACAAAATAGCCCACTCCCCACAAGCGATCTAGAACTCCCCGCAACTTCAAATATCTTTTTGTGTTTCCGGCTCCTCACTTCACTGAGGAGACTTTCTATGCTTCAGCTTGCAGGATGCACAGAATGACCAGGACTTGACAGAGGGGACCATGCCTATCACTATGCATAGCCATGCCTATCACGCATGAAAATGAACAACATCTGGTTACCAGTATAGGCGAAACTCCAGAATCAAGAAAGTAAATAAAGAACACCACTCAAAAACAGGAGAATTCCAGACAGCAAACAATCAAGGGCCTGTTAACACCTTCCCAAAAGGAGGATGCCCCCAGGCAACAACAGCCAGGCTACCTCTATGCAGATACCCTCACTGATTGACTTTGCAGCTTCATAGCTAGCTACCCTACTGCTAATTCAAGATTGCTAATCGCAACACTCGATACTTGTTTTAAACAGACAAGGGTTCTTTCTCCCACTCTGGACATGCCACAGAATATATGGTTTTAAATTGTCTGAGATTGCTTATGTGTGAGTTATATTGATTGTATTATTATTTGCTGCTGTGTTATTATATTATGTGTCATTGGGCTTGGCCTCATGCAAACCGCCTCGAGTCCCCTTGGGGAGATGGTGGCGGGGTATAAATAAAGATTATTATTATTATTATTATTATTATATACGCTCCACCTGCTTCATTGACAACAGGCCCTCTGAAGATGCCATCAGACACAGATGCAGGTGAAATGTTAGGAGAGAATGCTACTGGAGCATGGCCATACAGCCTGAAAAATTCACAGCAGCCCATTTGAGAAACTGCAAGTCGCTTCTGGTTTGAGATAATTGGCCATCTGCAAGGATGTTGCCCAGGAGATGCTTTGATATATTACCATCCTGTGGAAGGCTTATCTCATGTCCCCGCATGCAAAGCTGTAGCTGACGAAAGGGACCTCACCCCACTCCCTGGATTTGAACCACTGACCTTTCGGTCAGCAGTTGGCAAAAGGTTTAACCCACTGTGCAACCGGGGGATTCTAATGCATAACCTATTCTTGTATTATGGCCTTTTAGCGCTCTAACCGAAACAGCGATGACCAGGGGCGGTCTAAGGTAATTTTAAATAGTAAGCGAACATTATTTTGCCCCCCCCCCACATTATTTTGGTGCCCCCCTTCCGCGCATGCTCAGAAGCTCCTGTGCACAGGCGCAGAAGCCGGTAAACACAGCACTCGCTATTCGGCACGCCCCCCCCCTCCACGCATGCCGATAAGCTCCTGTGCGCAGGCACAGAAGCCTGTAAACACAGCACTCCCTATTCGGCACACATGGAGGTTTGCTATGGTGCAGCGTTGGAGCGCACAAGGCCCAAAAGCGGAACATCGGCCGGACGCTGTCTGGCGGGTGGGGGAATGCACCCTTTACCCAGATGGCGCCCCACGCAGCGGCATCCTTTGCCTACCGGTAGAACTGCCCCTGGCAGTGACTCTGGGAAAAGGCCAGAATTACCGACGGAAATGGACACTCTCTGCTTTCTTTTTCTTCCCTTTCTTTTTATATTATATTGAGAAACTTAATAAAAATATTTTTAAAAATAATAGTAAAAAACAAAAAAATGGACACTTTACCTTGTTCAGCAAAGGAGAAGTCAACTGATAACTTGTTTAAAAGAACGGGGACGCTTTATATCTATTATATAAAGGAGGTCCCGTCATCGAACGACTGACAGAGACAGAGAAACCTTCCAAGGCAGAGACACCAAACTTGCCAACACAAATAGGCTTCAGGCAAGGAAGGTTTTTAGCAAAGAAACTCCCCCCCCCAAAACCTAGAATGCCCCCAAAACAACGATAAAAAAAAACCTACATTTCCCAGCATCCTCTGCGGCAGCCAGCGAAACCCATTGGCCAACATCGGCCCACAAAATGCAGGGAGGCTGAGTAACCAGAGGAACGCTGGGCACAGCCAGCCAAGGCTAGGATAGGATGCTGAGTGATTTGAGTTCAGTCAGTTGGTGTTTGAGGGTTAAACTGACAAAACCAAACTCTATGAGGGAGCAATTCTCCAGCAATTCCTACCCACACAACACAACACAACTTCCTATCACAAGCCATCCCCCCAACTTTACGGGACCCTGCGCACACAACACCTACCACCACCACAAACAAAAACCAACTCCACCTATACTCCAACCACAACACAACACAACACTGCACTGATACTCTACAAACACACACAAACACCCAAAACACCCCACCCACACAAGCATTCCACAGCATACTACCACCCACAATGCCACCACCCACCCACTAACTCACCAAAAAAGTAATACCTACACACAACACAATACGCACATAACACAACCTTGCGTCTACTGCTCAACCCATTTGTATGCCATTCCTTCCTTCCACACAGGCAGAAACTGACCCAAAAGACAAGCCATGCCTTCTAAAAAGAACAGCATCGGACGACACACTCGCAACGCTACATACATCAAACAAAAAAGGGCAGAACAAATGCCAGAACAGAAACACAGTTTCTTTTTTCAAATCCAGAGTTGGGAACCCACAGAACCTCTCCATCAACACAGCAGACGGAAAGACAAAAAACATTGTATATCCACAAGCTCTGCAGAACGCCAGCAACACCACACACCGACAACTCCCCAGGACTTCAACATCCCACCCACCAGAACAACCCACAACGACACAGCCAGGGCCCCACCAAGACCATAAGTAACATCAATTCCAACCCTTACATACTCAGACTTTCTCGCATCTCCTAAATAGGGCACAGCAACGCGTGCTGGGTACAGCTAGTCATTTATAAAGAGAGAGAGAGAGAGAAAAGAATACGTACAAATGCTTGTGGGTTTCAAAGATGGACTAAAAGCATTAAGATAATGAGGTAAGACTGAAGGAACTGCATAAAATGACAGAAGAGCGGGATTACAATAATATTTTCATTGTGCGTCTTGGAGATGGGAAGATGGGAAGTCCATTTTAAGCTTTTAATTTTACCATTTTGGTTATTGTTTTTCATTGGGGAGGCTGGGAAGATTAGTTTAAATTGATGTATAGAGTGATAAGAACATAAGAACATAAGAAGAGCCATGCTGAATCGGGCCTCAGCCCATCTAGTCCAGCATTCTGTGTCACACAGTGGCCCACTAGTTGTACACAGGGATCTCTAGCAGAAAGGAGGGCAAAACCCTCACCTGCTCCCGACCCCCCACAACCAGTACCCGGGGAAAATCCTGCCTGCCTCCATCAACACAGAGGTGGCACTTGGATGTCCATTTCAGTAGCTACTGATTCCCTTGGTATCCATGAATCTGTCTAATCCTGCCTTGAAGCTGTCCAGGCTGACAGCTGTCACAACCTCCTCTGGAAGGAGTTCCATAACCCAATGACCCTCTGGGTGAAGAAATATTTCCCTTTATTAGTCCTAACTTTCCTACCTTGGAGCTTTAGGGAGTGCCCCCAGTCCTAGTATTGTGTGACAGAGAAAATAATTTTTCTTTATTCACCTTTTCTATCCCATGCATGATTTTATACACTTCGATCAAGTCACCTCTTAAACGCCGTCTTTCAAGGCTGAAAAGACCAAGGCGTTGCAACCTGGTTTCATAAGGGAGCCGCTCCATCCCTTGGATCATTCTTGTTACCCTTTTCTGTACCTTTTCCAGTTCCGTTATATCCTTCTTGAGGTGCAGTGACCAGAATTGTACACAGTACTCCAGATGTGGCCTCACCATAGATTTGTAGAGAGGCAATACAACATTTGCCGACCTATTTTCGATTCCCTTCCTGATCATGCCAAGCATAGAATTTGCTTTTTCACTGCTGCAGCGCACTGGGTTGACACCTTCATTGAGCTGTCCACCAAAACCCCAAGATCCCTTTCCTGGTTTGTCTCAGAAAGCTTTGATCCCATCAGTTGATAAGTGTATTTGGGGTTCTTTTCCCCGATGTGCATGACTTTACACTTGTTTAGGTTAAAATGCATTTGCCACTTTGTTGCCCATTCACTCAATTTCGAGAGATCTTTCTGGAGCTCTTTACAGTCAGTTTCATTTTTAACTACCCTGAACAGTTTAGTGTCATCTGCAAACTTTGCTACCTCACAATTTACATCTACATCCAGATCGTTTATGAATAAATTAAAAGTAACGGTCCTAAAACTGAACCTTAGGGTACGCCACTTCTCACCTCTTTCCACCCAGAGAAGTGTCCATTTATTACCACCCTTTGTTTCCTGCAGTTTAGCCAGGTTCCAATCCAGGACAAGACCTGTCCCCTGATTCCATGGCTGAAGAGCTTATTTAGGAGCCTTTGGTGAGGGACTTTGTCAAAAGCCTTTTGAAAGTCAAGGTAAACAATATCGACTGGGTCCCCTTTATCTATGTGTTTATTTACACCCTCAAAGAATTCTATCAAGTTAGTAAGACATGATTTGCCTTTGCAGAAACCATGTTGATTTTCCTTCAGCAATGCCTGTTCTTCTATGTGCCTAGTAATTTTTTCTTTAATAATGGTTTCCATCACTTTGCCTGGAACTGAGGTTAGACTAACTGGCCTATAATTTCCTGGATCACCCCTGGATCCTTTCTTGAAGATCGGAGTTACATTTGCCTCCTTCCAGTCCTCGGTACAGTGCCTGATCTTAGAGAAAGGTTATATATTTTGGCTAGAATTTCAGCAATTTCACACTTGAGTTCCTTAAGAACTCTGGGGTGGATGCCATCTGGCCCTGGTGATTTGTTGACATTTAGTTTAGTAAGGCATGTGAGAACATCTTCCTTGTTTATCTCTATCTGGTTTAATTCATTTAATTCCTCCCTGAAAAAACTGACTCGGCTGCAGGCATATGTCTTCTGTCCTCCTGTGTGAAAACGGAGGCAAAGAAGTCGTTTAGCCGCTCAGCAATCTCCTTTGTCTTCACTTATCGTCCCTTTCTTACCATTTTAGTCAAGTGGCCCAACTGCTTTTCTAGTTGGGTTCCTGCTTCTGATGTACTTAAAGAAGTTTTTGCTATTTTTTTTAATGTTCTTAGCTATATGTGCCTCAAAATCTCTCTTGGCTTTCCTGACGGTTGCTTTGCATTTAGTTTGCCATATTAGTCATATAGGGGAGGAATGGTTGTCTTTTATGTTGTATAGCAATTCTTCTATTGCTGAAAAAAATGTATAAATACATAGATTCAAAAAAGAAAAGACCAGAATTACTCCACTCTGTGAAAGTAAACAAGTAGTCTTTTAAAGTCCAGCTGAAGAGTGCCTCTACACCAGACCTGGACAAACTTCGGCCCTCCAGGTGTTTTGTATTAACACAGTTTTGGTCAAGTTGTTTATTATTTATTTATTTATTATTCCGCATTTGTCTGTCGCCCCCAACAGCTCGGGGCAACTTACAACAGTTCGTAAAATACAATTGTCAGATATCTCATAAAACACAGTAATACCATTAAGATGGAATTACAATTAGAACAGTTGAAGCAGCAAATGGAGTCGCAGTGGGCTGACAGCTAGGCGGTGCGAGCTACAGTTTAGCTAACTCCGAAGGCTTGTTGGAACAGCAATGCCAATGTAAAGAGCGTTACAGTAGTCCAGCCTCGAGATGACCGTGGCTTGGATCACTGTGGCTAAGTCGTGCTGGGACAAATAGGGGGCCAGCTTCCTCGCCTGGCGAAGATGGAAAAATGCTACCCTGCTGACGCTGGAGACGTTTGCCCAAGCCTGCTCTACACTGTAGGATTAATATAGTTTGACACCACTTGAACTGCCATGTCTCAATGCTATAAAACAGGGGTCGGGAACCTTTTTCACTCAGAAAGCCATGAAAGCAAAATATTTGGAAATTTATTTCAGTGAGAACCATGTAATATATATTATACTAGCTGTACCCGGCACACGTTGTTGTGCCCTATTTAGGAGATGCGAGAAAGTCTGAGTATGTAAGGGTTGGAATTGATGTTACTTATGGTCTTGGTGGGGTCATGGCTGTGTCGTTGTGGGTTGTTCTGGTGGATGGGATGTTGAAGTCCTGGGGAGTTGTCGGTGTGTGGTGTTGCTGGCGTTTTGCAGAGCTTGTGGATATAATATGTTTTTTGTCTTTCCGTCTGCTGTGTTGATGGAGGTTCTGTGGTTTCCCAACTCTGGATTTGAAAAAAGAAACTGTGTTTCTGTTCTGGCGTTTGTTCTGCCCTTTTTTTGTTTGATGTATGTAGTGTTGCGAGTGTGTCGTCCGATGCTGTTCTTTTTAGAAGGCATGGCTTGTCTTTTTCAGTTTCTGCCTGTGTGGAAAGAAGGAATGGCATACAAATGGGTTGAGCAGTAAATGCAAGGTTGTGTTATGTGCGTATTGTGTTGTGTGTAGGTATTACTTTTTTGGTGAGTTAGTGGGTGTGTGGTAGAATTGTGGGTGGTAGTATGTTGTGGAATGCTTGTGTGGGTGGGGTGTTTTGGGTGTTTGTGTGTGTTTGTAGAGTATCAGTGCAGTGTTGTGTTGTGTTGTGGTTGGAGTATAGGTGGATTTGGTTTTTGTTTGTGGTGGTGGTAGGGTTGTGTGTGTGGGGTCCCGTAAGATTGGGGGGATGGGTTGTGATAGGAAGTTGTGTTGTGTTGTGTGGGTAGGAATTGCTAGATAATTGCTCCCTCATAGAGTTTGGTTTTGTCAGTTTAACCCTCAAACACCAACTGACTGAACTCAAATCACTGAGCATTCTATCCTAGCCTTGGCTGGCTGTGCCCAGCGTTACTATGGTTACTCAGCCTCCCTGCATTTTGTGTGGGCCGATGTTGGCCAATGGGTTTTGCTGGCTGCCGCAGAGGATACTGGGAAATGTAGGTTTTTTTGTATCATTGTTTTGGGGCCTTCTAGGTTTTTGGGGGGAAGTTTTTTTTTGCTATAAACCTTCCTTGCCTGAGGCCTATTTTTGTTGCCAAGTTTGGTGTCTCTGCCTTGGATGGTTTCTCTGTCTCTGTCAGTCGTTCGACGACGGGACCTCTTTTATATAATAGATATTTTAAGACTTAATTCAATTAAATGTGAGTATATACGTACATACTACGAGAAAAGGATTCCCCCGGCAGAATGACGGGACACTTCAGACCTGGCTCTGCATGGCTGCAAGAAGGAAGAGAAGATGGAAGGAAGGGGAAGAGAGAGAGAGAGAGAAAGGAAGGAAGGAAGGAAGGAAGGAGGGGGGGAGGAAGAAAGAAAAGAAGAACAAATTATGGAAAAGGAAGAAAAGAATAGCAGGAGAGAGACAAGGAGGGGAAAAGAAAGGAAATGGGAAGGGAGGAAAGGGTGGGGAAAGGAAAAGAAAGGGAGTGAGAAAAAAGTAAAATAATGAAGGGAAAAGAAGAAAAGAAAGAAGGGGAGAGAGGGGGAAGTGAAAAGAAAGGAAGGAGAAGGAAAGGAAGACTTGGGGGAAAAGAATAGAAGAGGAAGGAAAGAAGAGGGAGGGAGAATAGAGGAAAGAAGGAAGGAGAGAAGGAGAAGGAAAGGATGAAGGGGAGAAAGAAACCAGAATAGAGAGGAACCCTGACTTTCCCTCAATCTGGACACTAGATTCCTTTTGATGCAGTCCAAAACCCCAATGGCTTTTTTAGCTGCTGCATCACACTGTTGTGGCTCGTGTTCAACTTCCTGTCCGCGAAGACCATAAGATCTTTCTCACACGTTCTGTTGTGGAATCAGGCATTGTCCGTCCTGCATTTTTGCATTTTATTTTTTTTCTGCCTAAGTGTCGCATCTTAGATTTGTCCTTGTTGAAATTCATTTTGTTAGATGTAGCCAATCAGCTCCCTAATCTGTTGAGGCCATTTTGAATTCTGATCCTGTCCTCTGGAGTATTAGCTGTCTCACCTCGTTTGGTCCCATTTGCAACTTGATCAGCCTGCTCTCTAAACCTTCATCCAAGTCGTTGGACAGAACCGGGCCCAGGACCCAACCCACCCTCTTTATGGCACTCCACTCGTTACTTCTTTCCAGGATGATGTCACGATGCAGGGTCTCGGCCTGGCCCCTTAATCACACACAGAGAGACGGTAATCAGCTAACTATTTATTGAATAATAAAAAACAGGTGAAAAGGGTAAATGTCCATAAAAAGTATCAAAGTAGCAATGAAGGTAAAGAGTCTAAAGTAAATCCAAAGGCAAAGGCTTGGCAAGGCTCCGCAAAACAAAGCGGATCAAAAACAGACTTGGTCCGTGGCAAGGCAAACAAGGCAAGGTTCATGAAAGTAAACCCAAGAAACTCCTTGGCATGGCACGAGCCTAATCCTGGCTCCGTGGATCTTCGCTCGCTTCACTCCCTTCAGAACAGAAGTGGCCGAGCTACTGAGGATCCTTTCCCACGGATCCTATACTTAATTCCCTTGGCGCGGCCCCCGACGCTCTAGGCTGCGCCGCCAATCTGTGCTACGGGATCTAGCGCTTCTCTGGCGCTCTAGGCTGCGGTGCCAATCTCTCCTGCTGGACTCAATGCTCCGTCTCCTATCAAAGCTCCGTCCTTGCCTCCCAGCACCTGGGTCGCTATCTTCGTGAGAGCCGAACTCCCTTTCGGCTTCCATGGGCTCATCCTCCACTGTTTCCCTGATACTTTCCTGCGACCCGAAACCACCTGGTTTCTCATACTGATCTGAGTCAGCACTCTCAGGGTCAGCTTGACTTTCACAGCTATCATAGCCGTCAGGCCATTCATCATCCCAGGCCAAGCTCTCTGTGGGAGAGGAAGGCCCAGCTACCTCGCCATCCCCTTCCTCCATGTCCTCATCAGCTGCAGCTGGCCCTAATGCAAGTGGGACCCCCGGTGCTGCCCCCTGCCCCCCAGGCACGAAAGGGAACTGGGTTGCTACAGATGAAGAGGAACCATTGGGGAGAATTACCCTTTGGTCGCTTAACCAATTCCAGATCCACTTCATAATAGCATAGTAGCATTGCCTAGCCTACATTGGACTAGTTTGTTTTCAAGAAGGTCATGGGGGACCTTGTTGAAGGCCTTCCTGAAATCAAGATATATTACATCCACAGCATTCCCTGCATCTACCAAGCTTGTAACTCTATGGGAAAAAAAGATAATATGTTCTCTCTATTGGCATTTTCTAGGTCTCCCAGTGCAACTGTGTAGTATTATTGGGCCAGAAGTGCTTCGTTTCAATAGGTGTTGTAGTTGAGACTGAGAGATAAGAGACTGTAGCCAGAAGTACTAAACGGTCTACTCGTGACCAAGAGACAGATGGGGAGCAAGGAAGGAAGAGAATCAGGCAAATACTTAATGAGTCTTCAGAGGATAGAACGTTTTTAGAGTTTTCAGAGGATGATGGGAGTGGTAATGAGGAGCAATCTATGGGAGATGGGGCTGGTATCCAAAGGCTGGATAGGGATAGAAGGAGCGCCGAACAGTGTGATTCTAAATATGTTCTGCCCTCGGGACGTGCGGTGCATACAGTCCATGGAGAAGTTTGTTTACAAGGGTGGCTAGAATGGAAAAGTTCCAGGGGAAAATAATACAGTTATGCAAAGTAAACCCGGGGAGTATGTCCCCAGTAGATGCTCTCCGTGCCGGCAGACGACGGCAGTCTAGGAGGGATCCTAGACTCAATGAGACGATCCCCGATGGATCGATCGCGGGATTCCGCGGATGTAAACAAAGTTAAGCAAACTGTAAATCCAAATTGTTTGGAAATAATGTGAAGAAGTGAGTCAAATAAAGCCACGGTTATAGACCAGGTATCTGGCTGAGGGGCTCCGGTCTTCCCAACGGGGAATGTTCTGTATTCAGCGAAACAGTGTAATTATTTCAGTCCCTATGGGACGATGGCCGATGGATCGATGGGAGAGCTGTGATGGTGGATACACGCCATGTAGTAGGTGAAGGGATGGTATATCGGATTATATGGATGGAAAATCCGGATTGAAGGAAGCAATGGGTCAAATTTGAAAAATAGGCGTCCAAAATATTCCAGGTAGAGGTTTGTAGAAGGTAATGTGACACAGCAATGACGGAAACTGTGCCAGGTTTTCAAGTAGTTTATCAAAGAGTTTTATAAAGTAATGTAAGCCTGTAGATGCAATTCAACACATGGTTTTTATCTTCTCATTTGTGGGATTCACAGGAGATGGGAACTTGTTGGGGTGAACTAAGTTGTCGCAGAAGGCGTATGGCTTGGCATGAGAGGCAAAGGGCAGCACGTGAAGAAGTGCTGGCAGCTGAGAGGAATGATAACAGGGTGTCGGTTCAATTAAGTTCTGAGGAAGAACTTTGAATAAAGGGGGCTTGCAAATAACCATTCTTTGCAGCTGGCAAGGAGTTGTACTTGCCCTCCAAGCTCTGCTCTTTGTTGCTGGATTGCTGCTGGATTGATCATGGGACGTGGATTTCTGGACCTTGGACACACTCTCTCTCTCTGGACGCTGGTATCATATTTGGGGGGTTCCGCATCTTGTATACTCTCATCGGCTATACCATCTTAAATCCCTGTGTGCTAGATTTGGCTGCCTACCTGTTTCGACTCCAGACTGGTTTGACTTTGCTTCTTCACTGGCTTCCCCTTTTGGCTTGACCCAGGACTGCTTTGACGACTCCGTATTGCTTGTCTCTCTCCCAGTTTGACGACGATGGCTGGACTAATGACGTGCTGCTTCCTATTCCTCGTGCTTGCTGAGTTTTTGAGTAGCGCGGGTTTTCCGGCGGTTTAATCCGCTTTTTCTTTGTGTGACTCTTTTGTGTTTTTGTTTGCCTGAGTTAATTTGCTAAGCTTTTCAGTGCCATTAGGCAGTTTTGAACAGCTTTTGAAAGTCTGTGACTCGTTAATAAACGTTTACTGTTTACTTTACTGGGCTTGGCTCCTTTAAGGTGGTCTGAATCACGACAATAGGACTCACTATTATCCATAGTTTCATGTATCCACGCAAAGTTGTGGAACATATCCCATTTGGAAATGGAGATATGCATGTAATTGAAACTAAAGAAGGAAATTCTAATCTGAAGAAGAAAACAGAGCATTTCTAACTACGAATTTGAGAGAAGCCGGAGATACAGAAAAGAACCGAGATTTATACTCCTGCTTCACCAATTTGTTTCTCAGAATACGCGGAGAGTTAGTTTGGGAAGTCAAGACTACCTTTCTCCTTCCCATACCCCACTGTCCCCCATGTGTACACCCCCCTCCCCGTGGACAAATCCCCACACCCTTCCCAACCTGTAGTCTTATCCCTCCTTATCTCGTTCCCCTTCCCTCTATCCATATTTTATGTGTAAAAGCAGAAAAAACACTTAATAATAATTGTTTTTAAAAAAATAAATAATAGGGCTGGTTGATTAAACAATGGTTCAAAACTTGTTTTGGATGTAGGGGACGCTGGCGCTTCGAAAACGTTTGACTTCCGAAAATTTCTTGAAAAATTTCAAAATTATGTCGTAAAAATTCCAAAATTTCAGAATGTCTCCATTAATAGCAGACATGCGTGCTTAACCAAGATTGGACACCGGATTTCTTCCCTCCTCATGAGAAATGGAGGAAACGTGGGTTTCCCCCAGTTCTCATGCGAAGGGATATTATCCCGTGTCCAATCTAGGTATTTAGCCCAGATTGGACGCGGGATAACATGCCTCCGCATGAGAACTGCGGGAAATGCGGGTTTCCTCCAGATTTCATGCGGAGGGATGTTATCCCACGTCCAATCTGGGTGTTTAACCCAGATTGGACGCGGGATAAAATCCCTCTGCATGAGAACTGGGGGAAACGTGATTTTCATAGATACCTTCACTTGTACATAACGCATCTGAGGGCCATTCCACACTGTCCTATATCCCAAAATATCAAGGCAGAAAATCCCACATTAGGTAACATTAGGTATCCCATCCAGGTAACTTAGTTCAAAGCAGATATTGTGGGATTTTCTGCCTTGATATTCTGGGATATAGGGCTGCGTGGAAGGACCCTGAGTTGCCTTTGCGAGAAATGAATTCACCAAAGGAAGGCCCTATAACACTACAGCAGTGTTTCCCAACCAGTGTGCCGGGGGACACTAGTGTGCCATGAGCGATCATCAGGTGTGCCGTGGGAAATTGGAACCTCCAATACCCTTTCTTCCCCCTCCTGCCGAACACTTTTTCTTCTCCACTCGGTCTCCCTTCTTCAGAAGGGGAAGGGGGAGAGGGAGGAAGACGCGACCCATCCGGATGCTACTGCACAGACTCACCCCACGTCTTCCTCCCTCCCCCCTCCCCTCCTGAACACGCTCATGCTGCCCCCTCGGATCAAAATTGCGGAAGAAGCGGCAGCGTGAGCAAAGCAAGGCAAAGTGAGCAGACCAAGGTTGGGAAGAAGGGAGACCAAGTGGAGAAGAAAAAGTAAGTGTTCGGCCGGAGGGGGAAGAAAGGGTGCGAAGGGGGAGGGGGAGGAAGAGGTCTCTGTCGAAAGCTGGCATGGGCAAACTTGGACCTTCCAGGTGTTTTGGACTCCAACTCCCACCATTCCTAGCAGCATCGGGCCCTTTTCCTTTTCCCCCCTCAGCCACTTAAGCAGGAAAGGGCCTCAGGCTGTTAGGAATGGTGGGAGTTGGAGTCCAAAGCACCTAGAGGGCTGAAGTTTTCCCATGCCTGTTTTAGGGACCTTAAAGTGGTGAGCCTCCTTCCAACATTGTGACTCTGGGTAGAAAACAAACAACAACATAACATTGTTTGAGTCCACAGTACTCTCTGTGTCTACAACTTCCAAACTCAAGGTCAATTTCCAAGCAAACCCTTTCAGTACTTTCTGTTGGTAATGAGAGTTCAATATGCCAAGTTTGGTTCAATTCCATTGTTGCAAGAGTTCAGGATGCTCTTTGATTGTGTGTTAACTATAAATCCCAGAAACTGTAACTCCCAAATGTCAAGGTCTATTTTCCCCAAATTCCATCTGTGTCCACATTTGGGCATATTGAGTATTCATGCCAAGTTTGGTCCTGATCCAACATTGTTTGAGTCCACAGTGCTCTCTGGATATAGGTGAACTACAACTTCAAAACTGAAGTGAATGCCCACCAAACTCTTATAGTATTTTCTCTTGGTTATGGTAGTTCTGTGTGGGAAGTTTGATTCCATTCCATCATTGGTGGAGTTCAGAATGCTCTTTGATTGCGGGTGAAGTATAACTAGACTGACAGCTGTTGAGCAAGACCTTCGTGTGTGTCTTTCTGCCATTCCTGCCAGGATATCTATGTTGTGTTCATCGAAACAGGCCCAGGTTTCACACTGAGTGGATGAATACATTTAAAAACGTATTAACTGTATGTATTACTGTGTTAGAGTGTCATTTTGTGTCATTTTGGTTGGTGGTGTGCCCCAGGATTTTGTAAATGTAAAAAATGTGCCGCGGCTCAAAAATGGTTAAAAAACACTGGATTAGATGGATACCATTATAATAAAACACATTTTTTAAAAAGTTTACTAAACCTCTTACCAAACAATAAGGCAATTCGAAATACGTTCCTACCTAGTCTTGAGTCGCTCAGGACGTGGATCCTGGCTGGACAGTTTCTGGACCAATCAGAAGTTGGTGCAGGTTTCTTGAATAGCTGGAATTAAAATGCTCTGTATTCACAATTGCAATATGCCAGGTTTTTTTTTAGTGTTTTCTCCCCTGACATCCTCTTTGACCATTGAGAATAAACCTCTGGTTTTGCCTTCTATCTGTCTGTGTTAATTTTGGCCTTCTGGAATAGTTAGATATGCCGGGGCCTTGAACCTGCGATTTTAGTGGAGCTGAAATCACTCGACAAAACTTCATTAATTCTGAAGTGTAGATGCACCCTTTGACCTCATGGCTCTGACACTGAAGATGTCCATCATTTTAGGAATGTGTTGGATATGAGTCTGCCTGAGAGAAAAAAACAAATATTGTTTCACAGCTTCGCAGAAGTGCCCGTTTTGAGACGCTGTAATTAATCAATTAATACTGTGTTAATATTCAGCGTGATAAATTTTAATGGAAACTCTGTCGAGGAAAGTTGAATTTCTGACATGTATACACAATGCAGATTAGGTGCAATGTGTATCACTTACAACCTGTGTTTGCACAAGAAATAAGCATTGAGTCCCTATCCCCACGCTTGTTCTTTTTCTCTATTGGATTGTGTTTAACATTGCAGCTTTATTGAGTGGTAGCCACAAGGAGGACTTGATTGCCAAAATATCACAAAAGGTTTTTTTCTGGCAGATTTTGCAAAGAAATATTACTCACATCTATTATATAAAGGGGTTCCCGTCATGGAACGACAGTCCCAAACAGAGAAACCTTACAACACAGAAACACCAAACTTGCCAACAGAAATAGGCCTCAAGCAAGGTACGTTTGTAGCAAAGAAACTTTCCCCCCCAAAACCTAAAAGGCCCCCAAAACAACGAGGAAAAAACACTACATTTCCCAGCATCCTCCACGGCTGCCAGCAAATGCCATTGGCCGACATCGGCCCACACAAAATGCAAGGAGGCTGAGTAACCATAGCAACGCTGGCCAGAACCATCCAAGGCTAGGATAGAATGCTGAGAGATTTAAGTTGTCAGTTGGTGTTTGAGGGTTAAACTGTCAAAACCAAACTCTATGAGGGAGCAATTCTCCAGCAATTCCTACCCACACAACACAACACAACTTCCAATCACAACCCATCCCACCAACCTTATGGGACCCCGTACACACAACACCTACCACCACCACAAACAAAAACAAACTCCACCTTTACTCCAAACACAACACAACACTGATACTCTACAAACATACACAAACACCCAAACACCCCACCCACACAAGCATTCCACAACATACTACCACCCACAATGCCACCACACACCCACTAACTCACCAAAAAGTAATACCTACACACAACACAATATGCACATAACACAACCTTGTGTCTACTGCTCAACCCATTTGTATGCCATTCCTTCCTTCCACACAGGCACAAAATACCACACAACGGCAATATGCAGAAGATACACAACTATGTGCACAGAGCACATACATACCACTCACAGGACAAAAGACACCCACAAGAAAAGACACCCACTTAGCAAACACCACACCCACAACATGACAGCCACACAACTCGCGATGCCTACCTCTACAGACCCACAACACAACTCACACACAACACACACAACACATACATACCACTGCTAAACAGAAACCTACACAGTACAACCAACTAACACACCCCACATACACACCGTACATACACTCCACACTACCACTGTACACTCACAACAACAAACTACACACTCAACACCACAAACTCTTCTCCAACCACCATCCCACCCACCCACGACCAATCCTCCACTTTACAAACACAACACCCACAACATGACAGCCACACAACTCACGATGCCTACCTCTACAGACCCGCAACACAACAGACACACGACACACACAATGCATACATACCACTGCTAAACAGAAACCTACACAGTACAACCAACTAACACAGGAGGACATAACAACTACCAGGAGGACATAACACTAACACAAATAGGGCACCAGGGACACAGGCACCACTGACCAACACATACCGCCGGAATAACACAAACTTGCAAAACCCACCAAAAAAAAGCAATCCTGCAACACAAAAACCCAACCCAACCAAAATTCACAACAAACACCACTGGCAAAAGCCACACCCCCTCCACATCACAACCAGCACACAGCCAGACTGAGACAACTATGTCACCACAACACACACAAAATAAACCCCACAAATACCTGACAACTTCCTCAACACAAAACCCAGGACTGCACTCACTACTCACCACCACGCACACCTCCAAATACACACACGTCCCAGGCACAATACTCCAGCAATTCCTACCCACACAACACAACACAACTTCCTATCACAACCTATCCCCCCAACCTTACGGGACCCCGCACACACAACACCTACCACCACCACAAACAAAAACCAACTCCACCTATACTCCAACCACAACACAACACTACATTGATACTCTACAAGCACACACAAACACCCAAAACACCCCACCCACACAAGCATTCCACAACATACTACCACCCACAATGCCACCACACACCCACTAACTCACCAAAAACTAATACCTACACCCAACACAATACGCACATGACCCCACCAAGACCATAAGTAACATCAATTCCAACCCTTACATACTCAGACTTTCACGCATCTCCTAAATAAGGCACAGCAACTCGTGCCGGGTACAGCTACAGTAGTATTATATATTTTCAGATTTATCTTTGTTGTTAGTGAGGCTAGGGCAGGCATAGGCGAACTTTGGCCTTCCAGGGGTTTTGGACTTCAACTCCCACAATTCCTAACAGCCTCGGGCCCTTTCCTTTTCCCTGCAGTTGTTCAGAATTGTGGGAGTTGAAGTCCAAAACATCTGGAGGGCTGAAGTCTGCTTATGCCTGGGCTAGGCACTTGACTTTAATGTGACATCCTTTCCGATATCTAAACATGGCTTTCATGTCCTCTCCACCGCCTTCTCATTTCCAGGCTGTTTTCAACAGGGCCTCCATTCACATAGTTCAGCATGGCACTCATGTCCCCTCTTCACCTTTTCTTCTCCAGGCTAAACATCTCCACCAGACAAAGCCGTTCCTCAGAGGGACTCATAGCTTCCAGACCTTGGATCACTTTGTTTGCCTTTCTCTAGACTTCTTCCATGTTGTCTATATCTTTCCTGAACTATTTTTATTTATTTATTTATTTCTTCGATTTTATACCTCCATTCCCAGAGGCCCGGGGCGGTTTACAAGGAAGAGTACAACAATAGCAGAAATAAAAAAATGGTTAAAATTCAGTGGTTATCAAAAGCCTGCCTGAACAAGTGGTTTTTGCATGCTCTACGAAAAGAGCCCAGATCTCGAAGAGCCCGGATCTCAGGCGGCAAAGAGTTCCTAAGCACCGGGCCTGTGATAGAGAATGCCCTTCGCCGGGTTGCTGTTAGGTGGAAGGATCTAATACTGGGAATGCAAAGAAGATTCAAATCTTCTGACCGTAATGACCTCAGGGGATTGTAAGGGAACAGCGATCCCTGAGATACACTGGCCCCAGACTATACAAGGCCTTAAAAGTAAGAACTAACACCTTGAAAGTGATCCAAAATTCAATTGGTAACCAATGCAGATCTAGTAGTATAGGTGTAACGAAGGTAAACTTCACTCCGTTCACCTTTCTTAAAACGTGGCAGGGCAGGCTATCCTTTAATCCCACCGCTGCCACCAAATGTAACGAAAGGAACTTCTCTCCGTTCAACTTCCTTAAAACGTGGCAGGGCAGGCTATCCTTAAATCCCACCCGTTGCCACCATTTTGTAACGAATGTTCCTAGCCTAGTACTGGAATCACTGTGGACGACTGACCACTGCCACCAATACTCAATGTTTTCCTTGTTTATTACTTGCTGCCACCATTTATCAAAGCTTGAACACTAGATGTGAGGGTCTTTGTGAATAAACGACTTCCACAGATGTAGTGTTGAAAGTGTTTAACAGTTTATTTTACTCAAAGCTTAGGTGGTTTCAAATAGGCTCCGAAGAGGTACAAACTTGCAATTTTAAACAATATAACACTGGGGTTTTCCCCTGATACAGTTACACACAAGTAACTATTTAATACTGGGTTACTCTCAACCCTAGGACTAACTTGTCCCACACTTGGGTTTCCTTAAACCCACACTCAGAACTGAACTGCACACTGCAGTTCCTTACAGACAGCTTGCAGCTTCAGCAACTGCTAAACCCCAACCAACTCTGGTCACAGCTGCTGGCCAACTGACATTCTCCAACTGCCAGATTCAAACTGAACATTCTAAAGCCAGAGTGGCCTCTGTTGTCATGGCAACAGCCTCTGCTTACAGCTTGCTGCTGTGAACATTCCACGGTTCACTCTCTGCAGCTTTTAAAGAATGTCCCTTCTAAATATATAAACAAACATGTGATTAACATATAAATAACCACCTCATCACAATAGGTGTTACATGACAGCTCACAGGCTTCCCTGCGAGGAGCCGGGAAGCGGTGTTCTGCACTAGTTTAAGTCTCCGGGTCGCAGTCAAAAGAAGGCCAATGTAAAGAGCATTACAGTAGTCAAGTCTTGAGATGACCGTAGCCTGGAGTACCGAGGCCAGGTTATTCCGGGACAGAGAGGGAGTCCGCCGCTTCGACTGACGCAGATGGAAAAATGCGGTCCTGCTGACATTGGAGATTTGAGCTTTCATTGACAGCAGGGGGTCCAAGAGGATGCCAAGGCTTTTTACAGATGATGACGGGCGTAGTGCTTCACCATCTAGGGTCGGCAGCTGGATATCCCTATCGCCCGGATGGCCCTGCCATAGGATTTCCGTCTTCGCTGGACTCACCTTTAACCTGCTGGCTCGCAGCCATCCAGCAACAGCCTCAAGGCACAGATGGAAATTATTGGGTATCCTCAGAATGAGCTGGGTGTCATCAGCGTACTGATGACACTCAAGCCCAAAGATACGTACTAGTTGAGCGAGTGGTCGCATGTAGATGTTAATTAACAAGGGAGAGAGTATGGCTCTCTGAGGGACCCTGCAAGGTAGCAGGAATCCCTCCGGGGCCAACTACCCCCTTTGCACTCGCTGCTTCTGGTTGCAGAGGAAAAAGGACAGCCAATCCAAGGCTGTCCCCCTCACTCCAGCAACGGCAAGGCGATGCATCAAAAGATCGTAATCGACTGTATCAAATGCTGCTGTGAGATCCAATAACACAAGCAGTGCCGATCTGCCTTGGTCAAGCTGGCAACGCAGCTGGTCTGTGATGGAGACTAAGACCGTCTCCGTCCCATGCCCTGTACGGAATCCAGACTGGAAGGGATCTAGTCCGGCTGTGTTTTTTGAGGAAGGTCTGCAACTGCTCCATTGCTGCCCTCTCAATCACCTTACCCAGAAACGATAAATTCTAAACAGGTCGGTAATTGGAGGGAACCGAAGGATCTAAATTTGGTTTTTTCAGCAATGGAGAGACCACAGCCTCTTTTAGCCCCTCTGGAAAAGCTCCTTGCTCAAAAGATTATAGTCATGATTATTTCAGGTGAGGTATTATTTTGGATTTAAGGGACTGACAATATCTAGTTGCTGGCCAGAGGCGGCCCAAGGTAATTTTAAATGGTAGGCAAAAATTAGTTTAGCGTCCTGCCCCCCCCCCCAAACCAAACCTGGAGCAGGCGCGGAGGCGGAGTTACCAGTTGGCATAGAGGCGGAGTTTCCAGCCAGTGGCGGTGTGCCCCTGTGGATCTGGCGCTCTCATCGGGCGCCTACTCTGCCGAGTGTGTTAATCTGCCCCTGTTGCTGGCTCTAATGTCAATGCTTGAGCCAAGACCCTGGACTCTCTGAAACCTAGAGAGTGTTCACACTAGAATTGAAGGTTGAGCAGGGGCGGTCTAAGGTAATTTTAAATGGTAGGCGAACATTATTTTGGTGCCCCCCAAAAACATTATTTTGCCGTCCCCCATGTAAAACAAATATACAATTATAATATCACAATACCATTAGTAGTATTATATTGTATCAATGTATATACAATATATTATACCATACTCATACTATATTATATCATAATTATATTATACTACATTACAATATAATTATATTATAATATATTGACATAATATAATGTAACATTCTATTATATTATTATTATAAAATAATAAAATTATTTATTTAAATAAAATTATCCTCTACTAAATATTTTCATTACTCCTATAAAACTCAAATAACCCAAGATAAAGTAAAATAAAATATTATATATTACTATTTTGTACAATACCACTATACTGCAATATTGGTTGTAATATTACATGTAATATAAAATATATCATCATTCTATTGTTATATTGTATTTTTATTATATTGTATGGCAATATTAAGCAGAACTGTATAATAATCAACAAGAAATGCAATGTAAATGCATCAAAATCAGAATATATTACCTGCCACCCGACTCATAATTCATAGGAGTCTCCCGTAAGTCCAAAATTAGGATCCCAATGTAAATGTAAATAGAAAAACAGCCTAAATGTTCAAATGAGGTCGAATACAGGCAGCGCGGCCTGGGCAAACTTGGGCCCTCCCTCCTTCTAAGTGTTTTGGCCTCCAACTCCCACAACTCCTCATAGCCTCAGGCCCCTCAGGTCTAGACAGAAATAGAGCCGAAGAAAGGAAGGAGGGAGAGAAGAGGTCACAGAGGAGGAGGAGGAGGAGGAAAGCCCTTCATTCATTCCTTCACTTATACTTCCTTCACTGATTCTTTTCTCCTTCCCTGCAAACGCGCGCGCACGGCGGAGACAAAGGGAGAGGGGAAGCACTCCCTGCCTGCCCAGTAGGGAGTGCTTTGCTTACAGGCTTCTGCGCAAGGGAGCTACTGGGCATGCGCGGCCGCCTACTTGGCCTATCTTGTAGGACCGCCCCTGAGGTTGAGTCAAAGTCCTAAGCCAATGTCTGAGAGTAGTGCAGGGTTGATGTCACACTAGAACTGAAAGAGCATGCAAAGAGTATGCATCCCATCTGAAATCCTGTGGCTGCCTCCTGCAGAATTATGGGGCTTGTAGTTTAGGGGAGGGTCCTTTAAAATGCTCAGCTAGAGAAGCCCTGGGTTTCACTAAACTGCGGAGTATGGTGGAGGCTCCATCTTTGGAAGCTTTTAAGCAGGAGCTAGATGGCCATCTGTCAGGGGTGCTTTGAATGTGATTTTCCTGCTTCTTGGCAGAATGGGGTTGGACCGGATATAGCCCACGGGGCCTCTTCCAACTCTATGCTTCTATCATTCTAAGTCCCAGAATTTTGCAGGAGGCAGCCACAAGATTTCAGATGGCTGCATACACTTTGTTTACTCTTTCAGCTCTAGAGTGATACCAGCCCTGGACTACACTGGGACATCGGCGTTGGACTTTGACTCAACCTTTTATCTTGGACATTTCTGGTAATTGGCTCTTGACCCTGGAATGGACATTTAGATTTCTCTCTTGTGTATTTCTGTGATTGTTTGGCATCTCTGAGGACTTACCAGCTCAACTCGGGACTGTTCATTTATGCTCTACTTCAGGGCTGTTCAACTGGCAGCCCTGGGGCCGTACACGGCCCCCCAGCCCCTTTCCTGCAGCCCCCTCATATTTTTAATAAAAAATAAAAATAGGAAGATAAATTTAAAAAATAAAAAAAATACCCACTTCCGGGTTCCGGAAGAAGTCTCGCGAGACTACGCCAGCCACGCGGGATCTCGCATTGAGAGCGAAATCCCGTGTACCTGGCGTAGTCTCGCGATAGTTAATACAGTTGTCGAAATCTCGGGATTCAGCGGCTATGCCAGGCCGAGGCCGTACAAGGCCAAGGCGAGGCCTGCAAGGAGCTCTGCCTGGGCCTGCGAGGAGCTCCGCCTGGGCCTGCTCCAGCTCCTGGCTGCCCTGCTCGGCGCCAACAAGGGCCCGTCCCTGGTTCCCTTCCTACCCGAGGCCTTGTAGGTGAACTACAACTCCAAAACCCAAGGTCAATGCCCACCGAACTCTTATAGCAGCGCGCTGCTCCTTGGCACTGCCTACTCCTCCTTTTCGGCGCCCCCCTTCCTAGGGCGGGAGGGGGCGCCCGGAAAGGAGGAGTAGGCGGCGCCAAGAGCAGCGCCACCAGGCCCTGTGACGCTCTGCTCTTGGCACCGCCTACTCCTCCTTTTCGCGCCCCCCTCCCTACCTAGGGCGGGGCCGCCAGGGCAGAAGGCGTCGCCAGCAGCAGCGCGTCACAGGCCTGGCGTGACGCGCTGCCCCTTGGCGCCGCCTTCTGCCCTTTTTCGGCGCCCCCCTCCCTTCCTAGGGCGGAGGGGAGGGCGCCGAAAAGGAGGAGTAGGCGGTGCCAAGGGGCAGCGCATCATGCCAGGCCTGTGACGCGCTGCTCTTGGCGCCGCCTTCTGCCCTTTTTCGGCCGTTTTAGGAGGGGGCGGGGCCTGGGGTTGGGGGCGGGGCCTGGGGCGGGCCGAGCGGCCCCTAGGTCATCAGTGACCGCTTATCCGGCCCTGGACCCCGTAGAAGTTGGACAGCACTGCTCTAACTCAAGGGTGGGCAATTACCGGCCCTTCAAAACACTTGGAGGGCCGGTAATTGCCCACCCCGGCTCTAACCCATAATATAGTTAATATATTTTTGAATGTATTTATACACTCAGTGTGAAACCTGGGCCTGTTTCGATGAACACAACATAGATATCCTGGCAGGAACGGCAGAAAGACACAAACGTCCCACACAAACTCCCCTCCCATAACCAAGAGAAAATGCTATAAGAGTTTGGTGGGCATTGACCTTGAGTTTTGGAGTTGTAGTTCACCTATATCCAGAGAGCACTGTGGACTCAATCAGGGCAGAGAGTTCCACTGTAGAACGGCTCTCACAGTCAGGAATATATAAATACATTTAAAAACATATTAGCTATATGTATTACTGTGTTAGAGTGTCATTTTGTGTCATTTTGGTTGGTGGTGTGCCCCAGGATTTTGCAAATGTAAAAAATGTGGCGCAGCTCAAAAAAGGTTGAAAAACACTGGCCCAGGGCACATGCGGATGTTTGGTGTTTTACCATCTTTGTGGGAGGCTTCTCTCATGTCCCCGCATGAGGAGCTGGAGCTGACAGAGGGAGCTCAACCCACTCACCCCAGATTTGAACCACTGACCTCTCAGTCAGCAGTCCTGCCGTAACAAGGGATTGACTCATTGCACCACCGAGGCCACTGAACAGAAATTAGATTTAGGAAAATTGGAATTTGACAAGTTAAGGAAATTACAAATGCTCCAACTGCCCTGATTTGGCAGGGAGAGCCTGGAGTGATCCTCTTCCATTCCACTTTCAACAACTTTTAAAGCAGTGTTTCCCAACCAGTGTGGCGGGGCACACTAGTGTGCCGTGAGCAATCATCAAGTGTGCCGTGGGAAATTGGAACCTCCGGGGGGGGGGGGAGTCTAGTGTGTTGAAGTATAAAACCCTAAGAAACCTACCTCGATAAAGGCACAAAATTACAAACACCCCCCTCCCCACCCATTGTCTACTTGGTCTCTCCCTCTCCATGCATTGGGAAGGCCCGCCTCCATTTCCCCAAGTAGAGACCTCCTCTTGCCTCCTGGGGGTTCTGTGTGGGAAGTTTGGCCCAGTTCTATCACTGGTGGGGTTCAGAATGCTCTTTGATTGTAGGGGAACCATAAATCCCAGAAACTGTAACTCCCAAATGTCAAGGTCTATTTCCCCTGAACTCCATCTGTGTTCATATTTGGGCATATTGAGTATTCATGCCAAGTTTGGTCCTGATCCAACAATGTTTGGGTCCACTGTGCTCTCTGGATATAGGTGAACTACAACTCCAAAACCCAAGGTCAATGCCCACCGAACTCTTATAGCATTTTCTCTTGGTTATGGGAGTTCTGTGTGGGAAGTTTGTGTCTTTCTGCCATTCCTGCCAGGATATCTATGTTGAGTTCATCGAAACAGGCCCAGGTTTCACACTGCGTGTAGAAATACATTTAAAAACATATTAACTATATTTATGACTGTGTTAGAGTGTCATTTTGGTTGGTGGTGTGCCCCAGGATTTTGCAAATGTAAAAAGTGAGCAAATGTAAAAAAAAAAAAAGGTTGGGAAACATTGTTTTAAAGCAGGGCTGTCCAACTTCTACCGGCCCAGGGGTCTGAATTCCGGTCACTGATGACCTGGTGGGCCGTAGGGTTTGCCTCCGCCCCCAGCTCCGCCCTCTCCCCGGCGCCCTCTCCCCTTATTTTTATTTAATATTTAATATATTTAATTCCATCCTCCCCTCTCCCCTTATTTTTATTTAATATTAAATATATTTAATTCCATCCTCCCTCCCCTTATTTTTATTTAATATTAAATATATTTAATTCCATCCTCCCTCTCCCCTTATTTTTATTTAATATTAAATATATTTAATTCCATCCTCCCTCTCCCCCTTATTTTTATCTAATATTAAATATATTTAATTCCATCCTCCCCTCTCCCCTTATTTTTATTTAATATTAAATATGTTTAATTCCATCCTCCCCTCTCCCCTTATTTTTATTTAATATTAAATATATTTAATTCCATCCTCCCCTCTCCCCTATTTTTATCTAATATTAAATATGTTTAATTCCATCCTCCCCTCTCCCCTTATTTTTATTTAATATTAAATATATTTAATTCCATCCTCCCCTCTCCCCTTATTTTTATTTAATATTAAATATATTTAATTCCATCCTCCTTTTATTTTTATTTAATATTAAATATATTTAATTCCATCCTCCCCTCCCCCTTATTTTTATTTAATATTTAATATATTTAATTCCATCCTCCCCTCTCCCCTTATTTTAATATATCCCATCTCCCCTTATTTCATCTTTAAATATATTTAATTTTATATTTAATACATGGGAGATGGGGGGGAATGAGGAGCCCCCTGAGGAGCCCCTGCTTCGGCCTAGCTTTTGAACGCGCAGGATCCAGGAGTACCCGGACGATGAGAGAGGCGACGACCGACTGAGTCGAAGAAGGTCCTAATCGCGTCTGTGGGCCTCAGCGATCCAGTAGTAGAGTAGCTGAGAGTATCGAGAATACGCAATCCACACGGGATTTCGCTGTCAACGCCGGCGTGATCTCACGTTGACAGCGAAATCCCATGTGGATTGCGTATTCTTGCGATACTTGCTCCGAACCCGGAAGTAGGTATTTATTATTATTATTATTTATTTTATTTTTCAATTTTTATTTTTTATTAAAAAGCTTAGGGGGCCGTAGGGAAGGGGCTGGGGGCCGTATACGGCCCCCGGGCCGCCAGTTGGACAGCCCTGTTTTAAAGCATCCCACTTTCTGCCCTCGTCTTTCCATTTGCAGCTTGCTTCAAGTGCTGCAAACTGATGTCAAGGTGCAAAAGTAACTCAGCAGAAAGAAGAGAAGAAAAGGTGTACTCTTCCTGACCTTGTAGGCTTAAGCCAAAGCAAACTGCAGCAGCCTCTCCTGTTCTCCTTCGATAACAACTTTCTCCATTTTTGACCAGGTTCTGATATATTTTTGGCCACATATCCTCTACCCAATTCCCATCTGTGATATTTCAAAGGGCATGAAATTTGGAGTAAGAAAGCCGGTGACACCAAATAAACGTAACACATTTTTTTAACAGACAGAAAGAAAAAATCCTCCCTTCACCGTATCAGTCCGTGTGAATTTCCTTAGCATGCAGAAAATGTTATCTTGCAATAGGTTATGGAATCACTGTTAAATATTTTGACATTTTTCCAGACAGGTGGCCAGCGTTCTCTCTTTTTCCGCAGCCAAGAGAATCTAATCTCGGGTCCACCGCTCGGTCCCTGGACCAGAACTAGCCTTTCCAACACAGCAGGCCTAATCCTTTTTGCCGCTGAAAGAAACCGACTCTTTCTGATGTTTGTTTAGCCCCCACCGATGTGTGATGTGTCCGAGGAGGACATGTGTAGGACACAGATTCAGGGGCACACTCAGGTCAGTGGGAATCCGAGTCAAAACACACTGGAACTAATGAAAGATATCAAAAGTTATAATCTTATGAACATCAATATCATATCAATACGCATGCAAGATGCTGTACATAGAGGAAGTTACAATTAACACATCACAACTCTACAATAGAGAATATAGGCGCGCCACAGTACTCTTAGTGAGATGGGACTCACAGATGGAACTAGGTACAGTACCTCGTACAGGGGCGGTCCTACAAGATAGGCCAAGTAGGCGGCCACCTAGGGCGCCATCTGGGAAGGGGGCGCCATCCTGGCCGCATGGGGCGCCATCCTGGCCCTGCCGATGTTCCTCAGACAGTGCTGCAGCTGCCTGCTTTTTGACCCCGGCCTTGTGCACTCCGACGCCTCTTCTGGGCACGCGCAGAGGTTTTCACGCAGGCGCAGTTGCTCCGGAGCTGAAGTTGAACGCAGGAGCAACTGCACATGCGCGAAAACCTCCGCGCATGCCTAGTAGCTCCCTTGCGCAGAAGCCTGTAAGCAAAGCACTCCCTATCGGGCAGGCAGGGAGTGCTTCCCTCTCCTTTGTCTCCGCCGCGCGTTGCAGGGAAGGAGGGAAAAAAGAATCAGTGAAGGAAGTGTAAGTGAAGGAATGAATGAAGGGCTTTCCTCCTCCTCCTCTGTGACCTCTTCTCTCCCTCCTTCCTTTCTTCGGCTCTATTTCTGTCTAGACCTGAGGGGCCTGAGGCTATGAGGAGTTGTGGGAGTTGGAGTCCAAAACACCTAGAGGGCGGGCCCCAAGTTTGCCCAGGCCGCGCTGCCTGTATTCGACCTCATTTGAACATTTTGGCTGTTTTTCTATTTACATTTACATTGGGATCCTAATTTTGGACTTATGGGAGACTCCTATGAATTATAAGTCGGGTGATAGGTAATATATTCTGATTTTGATGCATTTACATTGCATTTCTTGTTGATTATTATACAGTTCTGCTTAATATTGTCATACAATATAATAAAAATGCAATATAACAATAGAATAATGATATATTTTATATTACATGTAATATTACAAACAATATTGCAGTATAGTGGTATTGTACAAAATAGTAATATATAATATTTTATTTTATTTTGGGTTATTTGAGTTTTATAGGAGTAATGAAAATATTTAGTAGAGGATAATTCTATTTAAATAAATAATTTTATTATTTTATAATAATATAATAGAATGTTATATTATATTATAATGTCAATATATTATAATATAATTATATTGTAATGTAGTATAATATAATTATGATATAATATAGTATGAGTATGGTATAATATATTGTATATACATTGATACAATATAATACTACTAATGGTATTGTGATATTATAATTGTATATTTGATTTACATGGGGGGCAAAATAATGTTTTTTTGGGGGCGCCAAAATAATGTTTGCCTACCATTTAAAATTACCTTAGACCGCCCCTGACCTCGTAGAAGTAACCAAAACCCGGAAATAAAGGCTCAGTCCGAGGAGAAGGGGTAATCCACGGGTAAGGGGTGAAAAGACCAAAGTAAATAATCCAGCCGTATGCGTCCACCGCGTTGTAGAACCGGCCGCACAGTTGCGCTAAGAGCCGGGGGGAGTTTGCAAAGAGAGCAGAGCAAAAAAGCCGCGGCGAGATGCGCTGGGGCTCCTCCCTGGGTGAACTCGGCGTTTCCAGGAACCGAACGCTGCCCGGCCGCGCCAATGTGCTGAAAGCCGGAGAAGGAGGGCTGGTTACGGAGGAGGTGCTGAGGGTGGGAGAGGTATAGAGCTCCAAATGGAGGGACGCAATGGCTTCAAACTACAAGAAAGGAGATTCCATCTGAACATTAGGAAGAATGTCCTGACCATGAGAGTTGGGGTTGGACTGGATGGCCCACAAGGTCTCTTCCGACTCTATGATTCTATGAAAATGCAATCTTCCACACAGCCATATAACCCATAATATCAAGGTAGAGAACCCATAATATCTGCTTTGAATTAGGTTATCTGAGTCCACACTGCCATGTAATCCAATTCAGTTTGGATTTTATACAACTGTGTGGAAGAGGCCTTAGATACCTATTGGTGGCTTCATATGTGGAAGCCGCTACATAGTGTTTGTGCCATTTGCATTCAAGGCAAGGAAGGCTGTGAAGGTGGAGTTGCATGCGTGTCGAGATCAGGGGCGGTCTAAGGTTATTTTATATGGTAAAAATATCCCTTCTGCTCGAGATCCCCGTGTACAACTGGTGGGCCACTGTGTGATACAGAATGCTGGACTAGATGGGCTGAGGTTTCATGGGCATGGCTCTTCTTATGTTTTTTGTTCTTACTTTGGCACCCCCTAATGTTTGCCTCTGCCATTGTCTCCGCCCCTACCTGCCCAATGCGCCATGTGACCTGCAACAATGTTTTCAGCGCTCCAGAGCCACTGTGCATGCGTGAAAAACTCCACGCATGCCACTGCGCCTGCTCAGAGCCTGCAGGCTCTGAAGCCTGTTAAGCCTGTTTAGGCTTCGGCTTCAGCACCTGCAAAAGCTTCTGGGCATGCGCAGAGGTTTTTCGCGCATGCCCAATGGTTCCGGAACGCAAGTTCCGCTCTGGGGCCACTGCGCACTGCGCGAAAAACCTCCGCGCATGCCGAGAAGCTCCTGCAGGCGCTGAAGCCGAAGCCTAAACAGGCTTAACATGCTTCAGCGCCTGCAGGAGGTTCTCGGCATGCGTGGAGTTTTTTCACGCATGCACAGTGGCTCTGGAGCTCAAGAAAACATTGTTGCAGGTTCAAGATAATTTTTTAAAATTTATATCATTTCTACTCCGCTCTTCTCAACCCCCGAAGGGGGACTCAGAGCGGCCTAACAAAAGGCAACAATTCGATGCCGATACACAATATAAATACTATATAAAACCATAGATATTCAGGATTAAAATACAATTAGCATTAACACATAATACACATACACTTAAGTTAAAAACAGAGTTCCGTCCATCACATGAGCATTGAGCCGTAACCAACAACTTTTCAATTCCAATTCCAATCCAAAGTGCTGCATTGTGCTAATGTGCAAAAGCCTGGTCCCACAGCCACGATTTCACTTTTTTCCTGAATGCCAGGAGGGATGGGGTTGATCGTATGTCGCTTGGAAGCGCATTCCACAGATGGGGAGCCACCACCGAGAAGGCCCTATCTCTCGTCCCCACCAACTGCATTTGAGAAGTTGTCGAGAGTGAGAGCAGGGCCTCCCCGGATGATCTTAAATTACGAGGTGGGACGTAGCGGCAGATGTGTTCGGACAAGTAAGCTGGGCCAGAACCGTATAGAGCTTTAAAGGTCAAAACCAGCACTTTGAATTGAGCTCAGAAGTGGACAGGCAGCCAGTGGAGCTGACACAACAGGGGGGTGGTATGCTCCATGTGACCAGAGCGTGGACGACCGTAGCCAGATAATACCATAGTCAAAAGGTCCAGTCCTGTGGTCAAATGCCAAGAGTTCAATAAGCAAAGTCCAGGGATCAAGAGTCTATACCGTAGTCAAAAGCCAGTCCAAATATTCAAGGTTCCACGATTCCAAAGGTTGAAGAGACAGGTCAGGACACTGAAAATCCAGAAACCTGGGGGGAAACCAGCAGCATCTACCACCAATATAAGACAAATTCTCCTGAACATAAGAACATAAGAAGAGCCATGCTGAATCGGGCCTCAGCCCATCTAGTCCAGCATTCTGTGTCACACAGTGGCCCACTAGTTGTACACGGGGATCTCTACAAGAAAGGAGGGCAAAACCCTCACCTGCTCCCGACCCCCCACAACCAGTACCCGGGGAAAATCCTGCCTACCTCAACCAACTCCGAGGTGGCACTTGAATGTCCATTTCAGTAACTACTGATTCCCTTGGTATCCATGAATCTGTCTAATCCTGCCTTGAAGCTGTCCAGGCTGACCGCTGTCACAACCTCTTCTGGAAGTGAGTTCCATAACCCAATGACCCTCTGGGTGAAGAAATATTTCCCTTTATTAGTCCTGACTTTCCTACCTTGGAGCTTCAGGGAGTGCCCCCTAGTCCTAGTGTTGGGTGACAGAGAAAATATTTTTTCTCTGTTCACCTTTTCTATCCCATGCATGATTTTATACACTTCGATCAAGTCACCTCTTAAACGCCGTCTTTCAAGGCTGAAAAGACCAAGGCGTTGCAACCTGGTTTCATAAGGGAGCTGCTCCATCCCTTGGATCATTTTGTTGCCCTTCTTTGTACCTTTTCCAGTTCCGTTATATCCTTCTTGAGGTGCGGAGACCAGAATTGTACACAGTACTCCAGATGTGGCCTCACCATAGATTTGTAGAGAGGCAATACAACATTTGCCGACCTATTTTCGATTCCCTTTCTGATCATGCCTAGCATAGAATTTGCTTTTTTCGCTGCTGCTGCGCACTGGGTTGACATCTTCATTGAGCTGTCCACCAAAACCCCAAGATCCCTTTCCTGGTTTGTCTCAGGAAGCTTTGATCCCATCAGTTGATAAGTGTATTTGGGGTTCTTTGCCCCGATGTGCATGACTTTACACTTGTTTAGGTTAAAATGCATTTGCCACTTTGTTGCCCATTCACTCAATTTCGAGAGATCTTTCTGGAGCTCTTTACAATCAGTTTCATTTTGAACTACCCTGAACAGTTTAGTGTCATCTGCAAACTTTGCTACCTCACAATTTACTTCTACATCCAGATCATTTATGAATAAATTAAAAAGTAACGGTCCTAAAACTGGACCTTGGGGTACGCCACTTCTCACCTCTTTCCACCCAGAGAAGTGTCCGTTTATTACCACCCTTTGTTTCCTACAGTTTAGCCAGGTTCCAATCCAGGACAAGACCTGTCCCCTGATTCCATGGCTGAAGAGCTTATTTAGGAGCCTTTGGTGAGGGACTTTGTAAAAAGCCTTTTGGAAGTCAAGGTAAACAATATCGACTGGGTCCCCTTTATCTATGTGTTTATTTACACCCTCAAAGAATTCTATCAAGTTAGTCAGACATGATTTGCCTTTGCAGAAACCATGTTGATTTTCCTTCAGCAATGCCTGTTCTTCTATGTGCTTGGTAATTTTTTCTTTAATAATGGTTTCCATCACTTTGCCTGGAACTGAGGTTAGACTAACTGGCCTATAATTTCCTGGATCACCCCTGGATCCTTTCTTGAAGATCGGAGTTACATTTGCCTCCCTCCAGTCCTTGGGTACAGTGCCTGATCTTAGAGAAAGGTTATATATTTTGGCTAGAAGATCAGTCCTAAGACTAGCTCATTATATCCAGAAACTCCCAAATGCAACTTATCTCTTGCATACCTCCACCCTTAATTGCTTTCACCTATGAACTTTTACTTACAGATTACTCAACCCTTTAGAACTAAGACTTACATTAACCCTTCCATCGCCAACTGCTAGGCCTACCACCACCAACCACCATCAACTGCAGAACATGACAGGTCCAAGGCACTCTCAGGATTTTCCTCCAACACCACAGTTCAAAAGCATCTATCTCCCTTTGCTCAGCCTTCCTTATGGTCCAGCTCTCGCATCCATAGGTTTCTACGGGGAATATAAATAGCGATATATAAACACTGTCCCCCCCAAATTCCTCAAAATGATTGTCCTGTTACATGAAGGCCAGTGCAGTCAAGTCAGATACGGCGATACTCTCTCGGAGCCCTTTCTCATAACTAATGGAGTGAAACAAGGTTGTGTTCTTGCACCAACCCTATTTACGATCTTCTTCAGCATGATGCTCCAAAGGGCGAAGGCAGACCTCGAAGAAGAAGACGGCATTTACAGTAGATACGCTATCGTACTGATAGTAGCTTGTTCAACTTAAGCCATCTGAGGGCTCGCACTAAGACTCTAAACTATCTAGTCCGTGAGCTGCTTTTTGCTGACGATGCTGCCCTTGTCGCCCATTCAGAAGCAGCCCTGTGAGATCTTGCTTTGCAGCAGCTGCAGAGCTATTTGGGCTGGAAGTCAGCCTGAAGAAAACGGAAGTCCTCTACCAGCCTGCACCACAGGAAGAACACCATCATCCCCACGTCAGCATAGGCACATCTGTGCTTAAGTCCGTTCAGCAGTTCACCTACCTGGGAAGCATCATCTCTTCAGACGCCAAGATTGACAAAGAGATAGATTACAGATTATCAAAGGCATATAGTGCATTTGGAAGGCTTCACAAAAGAGTCTGGAGCAACAAGAACCTGAGGCAAATTACCAAAATCAGTGTGTACAGAGCTATCATACTGTCCATCCTCCTCTATGGGTCTGAAACATGGGTCACCTATCGCCAACACCTACGACTCCTCGAACGCTTTCATCTGCGCTGTCTTCGCACAATCCTGAATATACACTGGACCAACTATGTGACTAATGTTGCTGTCCTTGAGCAAGCAGGGATCACCAGCATTGAGGCCATGCTATTGAGAACACAGCTGCGCTGGGCAGGGCACATCTCTAGGATGGAGGACCACCGCCGCCCAAAGATACTACTCTATGGTGAACTCACCACGGGTCAGCGCAAGAGAGGCGCCCCCAAAAAGAGATATAAGGACTCCCTGAAACAACATCTCAGGCTCGGCCAGATTGATCATCAACAATGGTCCACCCTGGCCTCACATTGGGAGGCATGGAGATGCACTATCCACAATGCTGCGGCCTCTTTCGAGAAGAATGAGAAAGAACCGCAGCTTGGAAACAACATCACCCAAGGAGACTTTCTGCTGTGCTTTCTGCAACCGAACTTGCCTATCTCAGATTGGCCTTTTTAGTCATCAGCGCGCTTGTAAAAAGCGTGGGATGAGTCCTTCCTGAATCTTCGTTCGCGAAGTAATGCCGAGAGAGAGATATAAACACTGTAAATAATAATAATAATGGTAGTGGTGATGTTGTTGTTGTACGCCACCTTGAACCATGAGGAGAGGTGGATAACAAATATAATGTATTCTCCTTTGTTATTATGTTTTTCCAGAGGTGGGAGGGATGGTGTCTGAGAGACTCCCATTAACTTGTGGGGTCCCCCAGGGCGCCATCCTTTCCCCACTATTGTTTAACATCTACATGCGCCCCCTGGCCCAGCTGGTTCGCGACTTTGGTCTGGAGTGCCATCAGTACACTGATGACACCCAGCTGATGCTGAGAATGGACGGCAGGCCGGAGACCGTACCCGATTGTTTCCATCAATGCCTTGAAGTTGTGACTGGATGGCTGCGGTCCAGCCGGTTGAAGGTGAACCCATCGAAGACGGAGATCCTACGGCTAAGTCGCCCTGGATTGAGTGGATGCCAGCTGCCTACCCTGGACGGCGAGCCTTTAAGCCCGTTGTCCTCTGTAAAGAGCCTGGGGGTCCATTTGGACTCGCTGCTATCGATGGAGCTGCAAATCTCCACGGTATGCAGAACCGCATTTTTCCATCTGTGACAGGCTAGGCGGCTGGCTCAGACCCGGATTATCCATAAGGCCACACTAGGCCACGGCCTAGGGGCGTAGCCATGGGGGGGGGGCACCAGATCCAGACCCCCCAATTTTAATTTTTTTTAAAAAAAAAAGGTCGATCTTTGGGCATTTCTGCGCCTGCGCGCAGAGCGCCATAGACCCCTAGGGCCTCTGTCGCGGCTTCCCTCCGCCTCTTCCTCGCTCGCGCCGGCCCCTCCTTCCTTCACTCAAGGAAGGAGGGGCGCCTGGCGCAAGGAGGAAGACGCAGAGGGAAGCCCCGCCCCTAGGGCCTCTGACGCGGCTTCCCTCCGCCTCTTCCTTGCTCGCCGGCCCCCTCCTTCCTTCACTCAAGGAAGGAGGGGCGCCTGGCGCGAGGAGGAAGACGCAGAGGGAAGCCCCGCCCCTAGGGCCTCTGACGCGGCTTTCCTCCGCCTCTTCCTTGCTCGCGCCGGCCCCTCCTTCCTTCACTCCAGGAAGGAGGGGCGCCCGGCGCGAGGAGGAAGACGCAGAGGGAAGCCCTGCCCCTAGGGCCTCTGATGCGGCTTCCCTCCGCCTCTTCCTTGCTCGCGCCGGCCCCTCCTTGCTTCACTCAAGGAAGGAGGGGTGCCCGGCGCGAGGAGGAAGACGCAGAGGGAAGCCCTGCCCCTAGGGCCTCTGATGCGGCTTCCCTCCGCCTCTTCCTTGCTCGTGCCGACCCCTCCTTGCTTCACTCAAGGAAGGAGGGGAGCCCGGCGCGAGGAGGAAGACATGGAGGTAAGCACCACCCCTAGGGCCTCTGATGCGCATGCTCAGCATCGGCCCGGGGACATGGCTTCCAATGTGTGGCCTAGGGCTCCAAAAAAGAGTTAATCCGGGCCTGGGCTGGCTCCCTACTTGTCCACAGGCGACCTGGCTACGGTGATCCAGGCGACGGTCATCTCGAGGCTGGATTACTGTAACGCCCTCTACATTGGCCTTCCCTTGTCAGCAATCTGGAAACTCAAGCTGGTGCAGAATGCTGCTGCTCGACTACTGATGGGAGCATCGGTACGAGAGCACATTACACCTATTCTCCAGCAATTGCACTGGCTTCCAATAGAGTACCGAATTTTTTTCAAGGTGCTGGTATTGACCTTCAAGGCCTTGTATGGTCTAGGGCAGGGGTGCTCAGAATGGTGATTGCGATCACCAGGGTGATCTTCGGGCCTCATCCTGGTGATCTTCGGGGTCCTGATCAGGGTTTTTTTTGCTGTTGGTCCTCTTCACGCGCCCCTGCACGCTGCAGAGAAGTCCTTCGTCGTTGCTCCTCCCCGCTCCCTGCTCCCGCGCCACCTCCAAAAGCTCCAGAGTCCAAGAGGCAGAATGGGGCCCCTCTTTTGGATTCCTCCTCCCTCCATCCTTCTCCAGCCACTCAGAGTCGTACGAGACTAAAGGGGGCGGGCCTGGATGACGCAATGCATGGCTGGCCCCGCGCGTATGCGCAGAAGCGCCCATTCTGCCTCTCGGACTTCTTGTGAGCTCTTGGAGGCGGCACGCATGTTGGCGGTGTGGAAATAGGAGCAACCATGGAGGAGAAGAAGGGGGACGCTTTGGGGTCATTTCCTTACTGCATCTCAAAGGTTGGTCTTTTTTACTTTGGGGTGGGTGCTTGATTGTTCTGCGGCATGTCTCTTTGTTTATTTTTAATGTTTAAAAATAGCCTTTTAGCTCCAAAGCCTCTCTGCTTGCTTTGTTCCTTGAGAAATATATGTTGGGGAACATGGAAATGTGGGAGAAATGGGGTGGTTGGATGTATTTATGCATGCCCCTTTGTTTACCTTGCTGAGTATTAAATGGCCTTGCAGTTCAAAAGCCTCTCTTCTTACTTTCTGGCTGATAATATGTGTGGTAATATGGCAGTGTGGGAGAAATGGGGTGGTTGGATGTATTTATGCATGCCCCTTTGTTTACCTTGCTGAGTATTAAATGGCCTTTCAGTTCAAAAGCCTCTTTCTTACTTTCTGGCTGATAATATGTGTGGTAATATGGCAGTGTGGGAGAAATGGGGTGGTTGGATGTATTTATGCATGCCCCTTTGTTTACCTTGCTGAGTATTAAATGGCCTTGCAGTTCAAAAGCCTCTCTTCTTACTTTCTGGCTGATAATATGTGTGGTAATATGGCAGCGTGGGAGAAATGGGGTGGTTGGATGTATTTTTATGCTCTGTTTTTTATTGTTGTTATTAAATTGAAATGTTGATGTTTTATAACTTCATTTTATGTAAACTGCCCCGAGCCTGCTGGAAGGAGCAGTACATAAAAATGAATAATAAATATAAATAAATAAATAAGAAAATAGTTATACATTTTACATTTCTGGGTAGGTGATCTTTGGGACTTGGTTTTTTAATCAGTAGCTCCCGTGCTGAAAAAGTGTGAGCACCCCTGGTCTAGGGCCAGCGTACCTGAGGGACCGCCTCACCCCATATATTCCCTCGAGATCACTGCGTTCAGAAGAGCAGAACCTCCTTTTAGTCCCTTCGATCCACCCCTGTAGGCTGTCTACCACGAGGTCGAGAGCTTTCTTTGTGGCAGCACCATCGTTATGGAACTCTATGCCGGTCGAAGTCCGCACCATCAAAGAGCTGGCCCCGTTCAGGAGAGCTTGTAAAACATCTTTATTTAGACAAGCTTTTAATCTTAGTGTACCCTAAGCATTGATGTCAAGCCCCGAATCTAAACTGCAGATGCCCTGCAGTTGCTTGCTTTAGTACTGTTGTTGTGATTTTATGCTTTATGTTTTATGCTTTTAGTGAGGCTTGTATTAAACTGCGCTGTGATTGTTTTACCTGTATTGTGTAAACTGCCCCGAGCCTGCTGGAAGGAGCGGTATATAAGAGTGAATAATAAATAAATAAATAAATCTATACATATAATAAAAGTCAACGTTTGCGGTGGTAGGTGTGGCGGGAGGTGCGGAGGGAGGGAGGAATATGTGGCAGCTTTCTGATTGGTCGCCAATGTGGAATTATTTGCATAAATGCCTCTGAATGGCCAGCCACCCAACATTCCACCACTCCTAAGCAGCACAGAGAGTAAGCGAAAGGGCCTGTGGCAGACATAAATGGCTGGAGTTGAACTTAACCAGTTGAAAGTTTTTCCCGTTGGAAATGGAATGTTCAGTACCTTCAGCCAACACATTTCACAAAAAACACTGCAAGCCCTACTAGGCCCAAAATTGACAGTAAGGTTTCATTAACTCAATTTTCCTGACTAGGCCTCACCTAATGGGATACTGTTTAAGGCAGTGTTTCTCAACCTTCTTAATGCTGTGACCCCTTAATACAGTTCCTCGTGTTGTGGTGACCCCTAACCATGACATTATTTTCATTGCTACTTCATAACTGTATTTTGCGGGGGGGAGGGGTGATTTTGTCATTTGGAAGTTGTAGTTGCTGGGATTTATAGTTCACCTACAATCAAAGAGCATTCTGAACTCACCAACAATGGAATTGAACCAAACTTGGCACACAAAACTCCTATGACCAACAGCAAATACTGGAAGGGTTTGGTGGGCATTGACCTTGAGTTTTGGAGTTGTAGTTCTCCTAAATCCTGAGAGCACTGTGAACTCAAACAATGATGGATTTAGACCAAACTTTGCAAATGCCCACCATTTGGGCACACCACCAACCAAAATGAAACAAAATGACACTCTAACACAGTAATACATATAGTTACTATGTTTTTTAATGTATTTATACACTCGGTGTGAAACCTGGGCCTGTGTTTTGATGAACACAACATAGATATCCTGGCAGGAATGGCAGAAAGACACAATCTTCCCACACAGAACTCCCATAACCAAGAGAAAATACTATAAGGCTTTGGTGGGCATTAACCTTGAGTTTGGGAGTTGTAGTTCACCTACATCCAGAGAGCACTATAGACTCAACAATTATGGATCTGGACCACACTTGACATAAATCCTCAATATACCCAAAAACCAACACTGGTGGAGTTTGGGGAAAATAGATCTTGACATTTGGGAGTTGTAGTTGCTGGGATTTTTAGTTCACCTACAATTAAAGAGCCCCTTGCACCCCACCAATGATTGAATTGGGTCGAACTTCCTACACAGAACCCTCATAGCTTGAAGGGACTCGCTGGCAAGAGCCTCCATCCCACACACTCTCCCTCACCTACACATGCGCATCATTCTGCCATGCGCTGAGCATGCCTGCTCTCCCCTCCCTGCTTGGAGTCTCAGAAACAGCCCTCGTCATTGGCTGGGAAGCCTGCCAATCACAGCAGAGGAGAGCTTTAGGTGGGGGAATTCGCAGTCTGTTTCCTAAAAGAAAGAGAAGGACAAGCGGAGAGATCTTCAACCTTCTCTGCCAAAGGGTTTCCTAAGACCATCACAAATATATGTTTTCTGATGGTCTTTGGCAACCCCTCTGAAACCCTCTCGCGACCCCCCTGGGGGTCCCGACCCCCAGGTTGAGAAACACTGGTTTAAGGCATGAATTGACAGTAAGACTTCATTAACTTGGTTTTCCCAACTAGGCCTCAGCTCATGGGACATTGTGTAAGGCCTGAATTGACAGTGACCAACCTTGCAATGACGGCTCAGGCAAACAAGGGACCAATGGCCCACTTCACAACCTGGTGTGGTTTAGGGCAGGATGGGCCACGAATGATGGGATTCGCAGTACCTTCACATCATTCACTTCCCAAACAACACCGTAGCCCGTTTTAATCACATACCAGGCACAATCACTGCGTTCAGAGGGGCTCAACTTACTGGAGGTGCCTGGTATCAAGATCTACAGGCTATCGAGCACGCGGCAGAGGGCGTTCACAGTGGTCGCGCCAAACCTCTGGAACTCGCTGCCGGAGGAGACGAGAGCCCTTATGGGGCTTGATGGCATTTCGCAAGTCCATAAAAACTTGGTTGTTTAGACAGGCTTTCGGCTCTGACTGAGGCCTGGTATAACCTGCCATCATGCCGTGTCACTGCCGCCTGCACTATTGCCGTCCTGCCGGGATTTTATTGTTGGGAGCGGGGTTAATTGTGTTTTTATGATGCTATTTTATGTGTTCTTATGTGTTTTATCTGGTTTTATTGTTGTAAACCACTCTGGGCTCCGGAGAGAGCGGTCTACGAAATTGAATAAATAAATAAATAAATAAATAAAATTGACAGCTAGCCTTCCTTAACTTGATTTTCCTGACTAGGCCCCCAACAATGACAGAACAAGACCAAACTTGGCACACAGACCCCCCCCCCCTCCCAAGATGCACCCTACATCTTGGTGCAGTTTGAGGGAGGATGGAAGGTGGGACTTGCGGTACTTAAAGTCACTTCCTTAGAGCACAGTGGCCCACACCAATGACGAATCACTGCAACCCTCAACTCAAAAAACAGGTGGGGACCGTGTATATACAAAACCCAAAGTAAACAGTAGAACTGTATGATAATAATCACTGTACAAGTAATTATAGCAAACGTGTAGACTTTATCTACCAAATATGGATATCATAATGTCATCAATATGAGATATAACATACATACAAATAAGCATACAAGTCATAACACGGCCAACACACTCTCAGGAGGAGAGAAAACATAGTCTCTGCAACCCGTAGGTTGAGATTCAATCCCTGAGTAAGGACAAATCGACGGGGAAAGTTCCCAAAGTAACAATGTCCGCAGGGGTAGAAGCAACTCAGTGGAAATGCTCACTGTAGGGTTGAAACTCACACGAGAGAAGCCTCCAAGCAGAGAGAGTGGTTGGGGAAGCCAGAGCAGCTCAAACGCCGTGCCTGCAATAGTAAACAAACGCGGCGCCGGCTGTTCGGGCGAAAAGCCGCTGCCGAATCGCGAACTGCTCCTGGGAATCCAGGCAGGGAACAGTCGGTGTGTCCCATATCATCCCACCAGATCACTGCGCTCCGAAGAGCTAAACCTCCTGGTCATCCCAAATGTGAGGACCTACCATCTGTCCGCAACCCGCCGCCGGGCTTTCTCTGTTGCAGCCCCTACCATGTGGAACGCACTGCCTGCCGGCATCCGTGCCACCCAGGGCCTCCTCCCGTTCAGGAGAGCAGTTAAGACATTGCTGTTCCAACAAGCCTTTGGAGTTAGCTAAACTTTAGCTCACACCGCCTAGCTGTCCGCCCACTGCGACTCCATTTCGTGTTTCAACTGTTCTAATGGTGTTATCTTAATGGTATTACTGTTTATTATGAGTTATCTGACAATTGTATTTTACGAACTGTTGTAAGTCGCCCCGAGCCGTTGGGGGGGGGGGGGGCGACAGACAAATGTGAAATAATAAATAAATAATATTGATGACATTATGATATCCATATTTGGTAGATAAAGTCTACACGTTTGCTATAATTACTTGTACAGTGATTATTATCATACAGTTCTACTGTTTACTTTGAATCACTGCAACCCTCATCCAGAAAATGATCAAGACCAAATGTGACACACACAGCCCCCAAGACCCACTCTACATTCTGGTGCTGTTTGGACGAGGATGGACCATGGCCAATGGGACTTGCAGTGCCTTCACTAAGTTCCTGAGACCACTGCAAGCCACATAAACATCTAATAGGAACCAACCTTGGCACACAATGCCTTCCTCAAATAACCCGGGCACCGCCGGGTCCCCAAGCTTATACATACATACATACATACATACATACATATGGAGATTTATCTCCCACTTTACTGTTAATGTTTGTTTATGCATTTATGCGTTTATATGTATGTCATGTCCATGTCTATCTATCTATATAATAAAAGTGAATGTTTGTACCCGTGTATGCAGAGGGATATGTGACAGCGTTCTGATTGGCTTCCACTTTCACAGACTACTGTGACCAGCACGGGTGATAGGAACCAACCTTGGCACACAATGCCTTCCTCAAATAACCCGCGCACCGCCGGGTCCCCAAGCTTATATATACATACATACATACATACATACATACATACATACATACATATGGAGATTTATCTCCCACTTTACTGTTAATGTTTGTTTATGCATTTATGCGTTTATATGTATGTCATGTCCATGTCTATCTATCTATATAATAAAAGTGAATGTTTGTACCCGTGTATGCAGAGGGATATGTGGCAGCGTTCTGATTGGCTTCCACTTTCACAGACCACTGTGACCAGCACGGGTGATAGGAACCAACCTTGGCACACAATGCCTTCCTCAAATGACCCGGGCACCGCCGGGTCCTCAGCTAGTAAATAAATAAATCTAAGACAAGAAGCGGCACAGTTGTCCCTAAGGGAACAAAGCCCGCAACAATCGCATTCCCCGCTGCCAAGTCTGCCTCTTGTATGAGACCAAACTTCAATGGCTATTCAGTTGACTTTCTAACTCAGAAAGCCGTCTTCAAATGCCGCAATCAGACAGTGTTCGGGGTCCCTTTCTTGTATTGCCGATGGAGGGCAAGGTTTAGAGGAATGAAAGGGGCCACGTCCTAGTGGTCCCCCGTCCCTCTCCGCCGCCGGGACCCCCCTCCCCTGGTAATCTCAGTTGCACTTTGTCAGAACGAAGTAACTGCTAGTTAA
This sequence comes from Anolis apletophallus, assembly GCA_030556195.1. NCBI lineage: Eukaryota > Metazoa > Chordata > Lepidosauria > Squamata > Anolidae > Anolis > Anolis apletophallus. The sequence continues at coordinate 213,591,181 of JARBWK010000002.1, read as the reverse complement.
GTGAAATACCCTAGATCAAAGGGGGATTAATCACCAACTGAATCCGCGCTGAATAAACCTGCCATTCAAGAAAATTATTTCCAGTGAACTTAGCCGGCAAGGATTGGAGGCATTTGCATAACAGGGGCCCGGTGCCTGGTCCAGCCAGGTTAAAAGGCTCCGAATCCCATCCAGTGGCTGGACATTCTTGGCCTGCCTTTCCCCTTTCAGCATCCCCGTACAATGGGGTCTGCCTTAATCTGACCCTACGGGCCCCCCTCGACGCCGCGTCAGGAGGACCCCGAGTCTTGCCAGGTTGGGGCCAGGGATGGATCAATTTCGGTTTCAGTAATTCCTAAATCTGATTTGCTGGAATTTAAGATGTAATCCGTCCAAAAAGACGGAGAAGAAAGCGCTTTAGACTCAAAGGCTGTTTATTAACAACCCCCCTTTTCCTTTCTTTCTTTCTTTCTTTCTTTTCTCTGTCTGTCTCTTTTTTTTACTCCCTTCTCCCTCTATTTAACCTTTGTCTTAAAAAATAATGTCGCCCAGCCATTCTGCTATGGTCACATTCAAAGCCACATTTTTTAAAGCTAGGAAACAAGGACATTTAAGTCGGTACATATATATTTTACGGAAAAAAGAAAAAGGGAAAAAGATCATGAAACCTAATGAAGTGGCTTGATTTTTGGCGAGAGATTTTTATTTATTTTTTTGCATTGGATATATGTGTCTCTGTTACGGAACAGTGCAATGCCGTTATAATAGGATGCTTCCATCCAGACCAATGGGAAAAAAAATCTCCCTTTTTGTTCTTATTCTTTTGGATTTTGTATAGGGTTGAAATAAACCCAAATTGAGCTGGTATAAAAAGCCTCTGGTTGTCTTGAGAGCCGCCGGAGAATATTCCGGGAGAAGCAAAATGTCTCCGAAATAAAATAAATCGGACAGAATAAGTACAACACCACGGACTGTCTAGCTTTTGAAATGAGTCTGGATATGACCATAGTTTTAAGCCTTGGAAGGATATATATATATATACACACACAAAGATAGGAGGTTCTTTGTATTTTCTTGCAAGAGGAGAATTTGGGGAAAGGTAGCATATCCATAAAGATGACAATGAATTTCGATGTTGGTTGTGTTTTATTTCTATCTTAACAGGGTTGTTCTTTGCCTTGAGTCACAAAGAGCGGTGAGCGACAAACAAACATTAGCATAATGATAATAATAATAATAATGGCCAGCCAGCATAGTGATGTTGTTTGCTGTGTACTCATTTTGTTGTGTTAATAATAATAATTGCAACAAACAAACATTAGCATAATAATAATAATGGCCAGCCAGCATAGTGATGCTGTTTGCTGTGTACTCATTTTGTTGTGTTAATAATAATAATTGCAACAAACAAACATTAGCATAATAATAATAATGGCCAGCCAGCATAGTGATGCTGTTTGCTGTGTACTCATTTTGTTGTGTTAATAATAATAATAAAAGCACTTAAACACAATCAGTGCTGACAAAATTACCAGCAACAGACATTAGCATAATAATAATAATAATGGGCAGCCAGCATAGTGATGTTGTTTGCTGTGTACTCATTTTGTTGTGTTAATAATAATAATAATTGCAACAAACAAACATTAGCATAATAATAATAATAATGGCCAGCCAGCATAGTGACGTTGGTTGCTGTGTACTCATTTTGTTGTAATAATAATAATTGCAACAAACAAACATCAGCATAATAATAATAATAATAATAATAATGGCCAGCCAGCATAGTGATGTTGTTTGCTGTGTACTCATTTTGTTGTGTTAATAATAATAATAATAGTAATTGCACTTAAACACAATCAGTGCCGACAAAATTACCAACAACAAACAAACATTAGCATAATAATATTAATAATAATAATGGCCAGCCAGCATAGTGATGTTGGTTGCTGTGTACTCATTTTGTTGTGTTAATAATAATAATAATAATAATTGCACTTAAACACAATCAGTGCCGACAAAATTACCAGCAACAAACATTAGCATAATAATAATAATAATAATGGCCAGCCAGCATAGTGATGCTGTTTGCTGTGTACTCATTTTGTTGTGTTAATAATAATAATAATTGCACTTAAACACAATCAGTGCTGACAAAATTACCAGCAGCAGACATTAGCATAATAATAATAATAATAATGGCCAACCAGCATAGTGATGTTGTTTGCTGTGTACTCATTTTGTTGTGTTAATAATATTAATAATAATTGCACTTAAACACAATCAGTGCCGACAAAATTACCAGCAACAAACATTAGCATAATAATAATAATAATAATAATGGCCAGCAAGCATAGTGATCTTGTTTGCTGTGTATTCATTGTGTTGTGTTAATAATAATAATAATAATAATAATAGCACTTAAACACAATCGGCTCTGACAAAATTACCATCTGCCAGCTGCAAAAGGCCACCTTACTGGGATCGGCACGCATTATTCACAGATACATCACACAGTCCTAGACACTTGGGAAGTGTCCGACATGTGATCCAATACAACAGCCAGCAGAGTGATATTGTTTTCTGTGGACTCACCTTGTTGTGTTTCTAATAATAATAATAATAACAACAACAACAACAATAATAATGACCAGCCAGCATAGTGATCTTGTTTGCTGTGTACTCATTTTGTTGTGATGATGGTGATAATAATAATAGCACTTAAACACAATCGGCGCCGACAAAATTACCATCTGCCAGCTACAAAAGGCCACCTTACTGGGATCTGCACGCATTATTCGCCGATACATCACACAGTCCTAGACACTTGGGAAGTTTCCGACGTGTGATCCAATACAACAGCCAGCAGAGTGATCTTGTTTTCTGTGGACTCACCTCGTTGTGTTTCTAATAATAATAATAACAACAACAACAACAACAATAATGGCTAGCCAGCATAGTGAGAGTGAAGGAGGGAGCAGAGAAGACAGTTCCATCTTGTCTCCTGTGGCATCAGAGCTCCTCCTCCAGCAACAACATAATATTATATAATACTAATATTTTAATGATGTATTAGTATTAAGCTCTCCATTGGCACCCCCTTGTCATGCCGGAGAGGCTTGCGTACCCTAATGAAGTTGTGAGCTATGGTGGTGGTGGCATAATAGTCACCGGTAGGGCCTCCGCGTGGGTCACAACCGAAGGGTCTGACAAAGAGCGTCAAAGGGCAGGATGGGCTCCCTAGCCCTTTGGCAACCATCCTAAGAGAAGGAAAACTCTAATTTCAAACCCGGGTGAATGGTGCTCGTCTAACCCTGTAAGGTCAACCATCTAAGAGAAGGAAACTCGAACCAAACCTACGACCTGAGGACCTCGCTACCACCGTCCAAGCTTGCCAGGCCCCGGCAGACGAACCTTTGGTTTAAAGGGTGAGGCCAGTTCTGTGCACGCTGCGCTCCACCAGAAAAATCCATTGCACAGGCTCGAAGGACACATCCAACCTCCGAAATCAGATTGGCCTTTTTGGTCATCAACGCGCTTGTGGGAAGCGTGGGATGAGCCCTTCCTGAATCTTCGTTCGCGAAGTTATGCCGAGAGAATAATAATAATAATAATGGCCAGCCAGCATAGTGATCCTGTTTGCTGTGTACTCATTTTGTTGTGTTAATAATAATAATAATAATAAATGCACTTAAACACAATTGGCACCGACAAAATTGTTAATAATAATAATAATAATAAATTGTAGGATCACAAGCCTGAAGAAATTACAGAAAATGAAAACATCAAACTACTCTGGGACTTCCGAATCCAGACTGACAGAGCTTTGGATTACAATACCCCTGACCTCATGATAGTGGGGGGAAACCCAAGTACGGATTGTAGATGTTGGAATCCCAGGTGACAGCAGGATTGACGAGAAGCAACTGGAAAAGCTCTTGGACTGCAACTCCCACAATTCCCAACAGCTGTCAACATCTCCCTTCAATTGTGGTGCCCAGAATTGGACACAGTATTCCAGATGTGGTCAGTCCTTTGAATAACTCCAACAAGGTTGCGCCGGAGGTTTAGCACTGCTGTTAAATCATCAGCAGCTAAAAGATCTATCAACCAAAAGGTTGCAAGTTCGAAACCCGGGTTGGCGCGGGCAGCCAACAGTCAGCCCTGCCCACTGTTTACCTAAGCCAGGGGTGCTCAGAATAGTGATCAGGATCACCAGGGTGATCTTCGGGCCTCATCCTGGTGATCTTCAGGCCCCTGACCAGGTTTATTGCTGTTGGTCCTCTTCACGCGCCCCTGCACGCTGCAAAGAAGTCCTCCGTCGTTGCTTTTCCCTGCTCATGCGCCACCTCCAAAAGCTCCAGGGTCCAAGAGGCAGAATGGGCCTCCTCTTTTGGATTCCTCCTCCTCCCTCCGTCCTTCTCCAGCCACTCAGAGTCGTAGGAGACCAAAGGGGGTGCCCATTCTGCCTCTCGGACTTCTCATGAGCTCTTGGAGGCGGCACGCATGCTGGCGGCGTGGAAATAGGAGCAACAACGGGGGAGAAGAAGAAGGACGCTTTGGGGTCATTTCCTTACCGCATCACAAAGGTCGGTCTTTTTACTTTGGGGTGGGTGCTTGATTGTTCTGTGGCATGTCTCTTTGTTTATTTTTAATGTTTAAAATGGCCTTTTAGCTCCAAAGCCTCTCTGCTTGCTTTGTTCCTTGAGAAATATATGTTGGGGAATATGGAAATGTGGAGAAATGAGGTGGTTGGATGTATTTTTGCATGCCCCTTTGTTTACCTTGCTGAGTATTAAATGGCCTTGCAGTTCAAAAGCCTCTCTTCTTACTTTCTGGCTGATAATAAGTGTGGCAATATGGCAGTGTGGGAGAAATGGGGTGGTTGGATGTATTTTTGCATGCCCCTTTGTTTTCCTTGCTGAGTATTAAATGCCTTTGCAGTTCAACAGCCTCTCTTCTTACTTTCTGGCTGATAATAAGTGTGGCAATATGGCAGTGTGGGAGAAATGGGGTGGTTGGATGTTTTTTTGCATGCCCCTTTTGTTTACCTTGCTGAGTATTAAATGGCCTTGCAGTTCAACAGCCTCTTTCTTACTTTCTGGCTGATAATATGTGTGGTAATATGGCAGTGTGGGAGAAATGGGGTGGTTGGATGTATTTTTATGCTCTGTTTTATATTGTTGTTATTAAATTGAAATGTTGATGTTTTATAACTTCATTTTATGTAAACTGCCCTGAGCCTGCTGGAAGGAGTGGTACATAAAAATGAATAATACATATAAATAAATAAATAAGAAAATAGTTATACGTTTTACATTTCTGGGCAGGTGATCTTTGGGACTTGGTTTTTTAATCAGTAGCTCCCATGCTGAAAAAGTGTGAGCACCCCTGACCTAAGCAGTTTGAAAACAGCTTTAGCTGTAATTAGAGAAATTAGGTATCGCTAAAAAAGCGAGGGAGGTGTTTTACAATGCCATAAAGAAAAAGAAGATCAGAAAATGCTGGAATGAGCAAGTCCTGACAGCTCTTCGTCATAGAGAATGGAGCGTCAGCACCCCTTGTGGCACGACACAAAAACCTCCTTCTGTCTGTATACTGTGTACGTCTATACCAGTATTCTTCAACCTTTTTTGAGCCGTGGCACATTTTTTACATTTACAAAATCCTGGGGCACACCACCAACCAAAATGACACAAAATGACACTCTAACACAGTAATACGTATAGTTAATATGTTTTAAAATGTATTTGTACACTCACTATGAAACTCACTGTGAAACCTCGATGAACACAACATTTATATCCTGGCAGGAATGGCAGAAAGACACACACAAAGGTCTTGCTCAACAGCTGTCAGTCTCTCTCTCTCTGTGTTTAGTTTTTATCGCAGTCAAGCTAGAGAAGTTCATCGCGCATAGATATGTGGTTGAAAATGGAAGCAGAACTCCCATAACCAAAACAAAAAATACTATAAGAGTTTGGTGGGCATTGACCTTGGGTTTTGGAGTTGTAGTTCACCTAAATCCAGAGAGCAATGAGGACTCAAACAATGTTGGATCAGGACCAAACTTGGTATAAATACTCAATATGCCCAAATGTGAACACAGATGGAGTTTGGGAAAATAGACCTTGATATTTGGGAGTTACAGTTTCTGGGATGTATAGTTAACACACAATCAAAGAGCATCCTGAACTCTTGCAACAATGGAATTGAACCAAACTTGGCATATTGAACTCTCATTACCAACAGAAAGTACTAAAAGAGTTTGCTTGGGAATTGACCTTGAGTTTGGAAGTTGTAGTTCACCTATACCCAGAGAGCACTGTGGACTCAAACAATGTTATGTTATGTTGTTGTTTGTTTTCTATCCAGAATCACAATGTTGGAACGGAAGGAAGCTCACCACTTTAAGGTCCCTAAAACAGGCATGGGAAAACTTCGGCCCTCTGGGTGCTTTGTACTTCAACTCCCACCATTCCTAACA